>JASAOA010001761.1:0-63715 GCA_030849815.1 Vickermania spadyakhi
TGCGACACATGGCCCACGCGGCCCTTGTGCTCTGCCACAGCGGCGGCCGCCGCACGCAGCATACTACGAGAGAGCATAATAAGCGATAAAGTAGAATTCCGGTCGCTGGTTAATGCGAAAGAAGTACAAAGATAATGAGAAAGAAAAAACTAAATGATCAGTAGAAGTCGGAGATGTATCCAGACAAAGAGGGATCGAGGAGTAGAAGTCGTAAAGAGAAGCATTCACCACAGAGATGTAAGAGAGTCGCAGAGTCCGTTTGACAATCAACGGAAAGAAAATATTGGGAATTTTTATGTGTACTTTTCTTTAATGCTTTAGTGTATCACTGATTTTCTTAGTTTTGTAATTTTTTTTATATTTCCCACATTCTTTTAATGGTATGTGAAATCTGATAGTTCGACACCACCTTCAACAACAACAACGAAGAAAAGGAAAGAAAGAGAGAGCGAGAAGTCGATGTCGGAATCAATAAGTGTGCCTTGGAGTGTTGCTTCTCCGCTGTTGTCCGTCTCTTCGTCGACTTAGTCATCCGTTGTAGAAATCGGCAACGTCTCCGAGCTGGTGGGAGCCCACCCGAGCAGAGGTGTGGCGCACTTCTCTCTCCTCTCCCCTCCCGACTCTCTCTTTCGGCATTCCTTACGCCACCTTTCACAACACCCGAGTTGGCACTTTTTCTTTCGTGGATTGTGTTCTACGCGGAGGGGGAGGAAGGGTTTATGCCGCTGCCGGAGCAGGGGCGGCCTCTGCGCGGGAGTACACGCGGTGCTTGCTGGAGCAGGCGATGAGACGGATCTTCTTCTCACGGCAGAGCTGTTTAAGGCCAGCGGCGGCCACTGAAACAGCGATCTTGAGTCGGTCAGAGATGATAGAAGGGGTGATGAGCTTGTACTTTGGCACATCGTTCATCATCTTGTTGAGAGTTTCCTTGTCCAGCATCACGGCGTTCTGGAGCGCCTCGCGGTTGTGGCCCTTGTTCCACTTCTTGGGGGCTTTCTTGCTGCTCTTGTTGGCCGCCTCCGCCTTCGCCTTCTTCGTCTGACCGACCTTCGGGGGCATTACGAGAAAGAAAACACAGTGTTTACGTCCGAGAACTTCAGAGGAGGAGATAGGGAAAGAAGTCCAAGAAACCAAAGCAAAAAAACGGGAAAAGATAAAGATAAATAATAGAGAGAGGAGGAAGCATTATAAAGACACAGGCTAGGGTAGTGTAATACATGCATGGTAGGTGTATCGAGGACTCTTGTCAATGCTCTGTTAAAACAGAAGAAAAGCACGAAAAGGTGCTCGTGGATGTAGTGGTAGATGTATTAGAATGAGCCTTTTTTATGGCACTTAGTTACTTACTTAATAGCTTGTTATCCGTTATCGTATTCTAACGTCACCATTTCAAAACACTTTTAAACGAAAAAAAAAAAGAAACTTTATGTATATAAAGAGGGGTGGAGCACAGGACCAGACGTTTCTAACCGCCCTTGTTGTTTTTTCCTTCTTTTCTTTTTTTTGATTTCGCTCCTTTTCAAAATGCGTTATAAAAGCGTTGCCACCGTTAATTAATCATCGTAGACAGAGGAGGCAAAACACAAATCTTCCTCACACCATCTTTATCGAGAAGAAGAAAAAGGAAAAAAAACAAAGGGAAAACGATAAGAATTACGCTATGCGGCCAATGAGTATCCTCCCTCTCTCATACCCCACTCTCTGTCGCTCGTGTTAGTTGCCGAAGCGCCGCACCTTCCAGCATAGAGGCATAGACTCCAGCGTCTTCTCCAGGTTGCGCTCCAGCACCAACACTCTGCAACGCGTAGAAGAAGCGCACGAGCCGCCCTCGGATGGCGTCTCCGCTCCCGTCTCGAGGACACCTGTGGAGCCGCCGAGCACAAAGGCGGCCTCGACGTTCCCACGATGAATCATGCGCCACTGCTGTTCGGTGGTGAGCAACAATCCGCGGCTGAAGTAGCCGAGCAGCAGCAGCCGCGGTGCCTCGGCACTACTCGCCAGCGCCGTGTTCTCCGCGGATTGAAAGACAGCGAGGAGGGAGGCGTAATCCGGTGACGTTGTCTCAAACGCCGCCACAAACACGACATCGTGGGGGAGGGTGCTCGGCAGCGAAATGACCGACTTCGGGAAGGGCCAGGCGAGAGCTGTGGAGGGTTGCAGCGGCACCCCGTCCGTGTCCCAGAGCCCAGGGCCGCACACGTAGCGCTGTGTGGCGGGAGAGAGCCCCACAAAGCAGAATGGCGTGCCCAGGTGGGGGGGGGTGGCAGGGGGGGAGGAGGACTGGAGCAGCGGTATGGCACGAGGCAGTCGGAAAATCTTCTTGGGTCGGTATCGACTAGATTTCTCGTTAATGGAGCCATCTGGTAAGAGGGGGAGAACGAAAGCACCTTCGGGGCCGCTGGCGATCAAATAGCCCCGTGCTGCAAGAGTGGAGCCGCTGGGTACCCAGTGCAACTTCGACACGCGAGGCAGCGGCGCACTACTCTCGGTGGTCGACTCCTCTGGGTGAAGCACAGAGGTGAAGGCCGTGAAGACCTGAGGCGCTCCCGCCGAGGACGTCGTGAAGAGGACCCCGTTGTCCTGGAGAAGATAAACACAGCTGGAGGGCATTTCTGCCGCTGCGGCTTCGTCTTCCGGTGGTCCACTCTCCGTGTCCTCCTTCTCTTTGGGGTTCGTTCTGGAGGAGGAGGAGGAGAGCAGCACGACATCCACTATCCCTCGACCCGCCCCCACATTAGCGCGCTCTTCAATGCGCCGCACTTGGCGTTCACCAGCCCCGGCGAGGCTTTGCGACAGTCGTGTGGAAACGGAAGACGTCGCGCGCTGCGGTGGGTTCTTGGGCTGGCGGTGGTCGCGGTGATGCACTCCCTCGCCTCGCCACTGCAGCGCAAGAATCACAAAGCGCTCGTCGGTGGAGAACACGACACATGTCAAATCCGGGTTGCACCACAGACCCGAAAGGTGGTACGCACCGTGAGAGGCGTAGGCGAACACGGGCCGCCAGTGACGGCAGCCCGAATCCGGCTCGAAGGCCTCGATGCGACCATACCGCGTATGCAGTAAGATGCTCTTCTCCTGTGCAAAGGCGAACTGCTGCGTGGTTAAGGGGAGGTAGTTGGCGGGGGCAATGAACACCCGGTGGAGCGGTGCGTACATCACCGTACCGTCTCGAGACGCAGAGAGCAGCAGCTGGCGCTGAGCGAGTACCGCCAGTTGTGTGGCCTCGTGGTAGTGGGTTCGGCGCTTCACCTCGGCCGGAAACCATTCTGCTACATCTGCCGTCCCGTCCTTCGCCTTCGTCAAGGAGCCCTCCTCGTTGGTGGTGGTGGTCTGCACCACACCCGCAAAGGATGTGGCGGCAACGGAGCCGATATCACATCGGTAGCAACGCAGCTGCTCGTGCCACCCGGTGGCAAACAGCGCTAGCTGATCCGCGCTCGCCACGATAGAGGAGATGGGGCCTCGGTGCTGTGCGAAGACGGAGCAGAGATGACCCTCCTTTGCATCCAGAAGAATCACCTCGCCGGCGGTGGTGCCCGCAGCGACGACCGCGCGGCCGACTCCGCCTCCCGTGCACACGCAGCAGCACAAGCCGATCCCTTTGGGAAGCGTGGTGGTCCACAGAGTGTCATGGCACGTCAAGGTATCCGCGGCAGCCCCTGCACTGGAAGCAGAGCGTGACCCCTCTGTGTCATTCAGGCCGAGACGCCAGCACAATACATTTCCGGCGTCATCCGTACCCGCTGCGAGCTGCGCACTGACGGAGGCGTGCACGCTCAGCGCCCGATCCGCACCCGGAACTCGGGGAATAAGACGTTCCAGCTCCAGGCGAACACCTGGGGCCGAGGTGTGGCGAGTGGGCGCTGCGAACACCACGCGGAGCTGATGCCACGAGCCATCCGCCACCGCAGTGAGCAGCCGTGGGGCGCTAAAATGGGCTGCCGCCGACGAGGCCGTCGTGAAGTCCGGCTGGAGGAGGCAGCTCGACCAAATAGCGCCGCCGGTGCGTTGGTGGACATAAACTGGGAAGAGATCATTGCTTTGGTACACCACAATCTGCCCGGAGAGCAACGTCGCGATGAGGTAGACAGAGGCGCTATGGTTGTGGCTGGGCACTTGTTGGCCAGCGGGATGCACGTAGTGCAAGCTGGTGAAGGTGCGTCGACGACAGCCCCCGGTGTGGCGCGCTTCCACAAAGTGCGGGACGTTCTGAAAGTAGCGCAGCTCGAGGCGGATCATTGAGCCGTTCTCGCGGGCGACCACAATCTCCGACTCGTCCGGGTGCACCGCGACACACCGCACTCCGCTGTAGTCGGGGGCGATCACTTTAGAGAGCAGCAGTGCAGCGGGCAGAGAGGAGTTCCAGCTCGTGGACGTTTCCAGCCGTGGGTGTTCCGCATCGAGGAGAGCGTCACTCGCGTCCTCCATAAAGTTCCAGTCCTCTTTTTTCGAGACGGCCGCATCGAGGTTTGTTTTGGTCTGGCGAGCGCCGGCTGCCGAGGCGTCCACGACGTGGCGCGCTGCACGACGTCCGACGTGATCCGGGGCCTGCTCCACCAAATCTGAGATCTTTGCCGAGGTCGATTTTGAGGTTTTGGGCAGAGCCTCTCCCTCACGAAAGCGTTTCTTGTTTTGGGTGCCCATCTGAGACTGTATTTTTACTACTTTACTTTTAATTTTTTTAGGTCTTTTTTTTTTTTTTCCTCGTTACACAGAGGCCTAAAAATAGCAAACAATTACTTATAATGTGTGAATACTACAATGGAATTAAGATGAAGAAGGGTTACAAACCAAAAAAAGCGCGTCACAGCAGATGAGAGGGACTTCCAATTAAGGAAAGAAGTGAAAAATATCAAAAAGTCTTTTATCGTTCCGATTTGTGAAATCCATAGCGTTCGTATAAAGGATACATAAAGAAAATGAAAGAAAAGACAAGCGAAGTGATGTGGTCGCATCATAACAAACACACTACGGGTATTGGTATGTATTTAACACTACTACTTTTCTTATTGTTGTTCTTAGTTTTGTTGGTTGATGTCTCTCCTATTCTCCAAAAGAAAATGTCAGTAAAGAAGAAAATATACCTCAAATACCCGTCGTCCGTCGCGTCCTACTGAGACCCCTTCTGGGTCATAGGCTCCCTCTCTGCCACCAAGCCTTCCTACACGGGAACGGGACTGCTCACCATCGTGTACAAGGACACAGTGCGGCCGCTACGGATGGACGAAGTGGAAGCGTCCGACTCTGCCCAGCTGCGGCACACAAACACCACGTGTTCCAGCACAGCGCCGGTGAGCTGACAGACGTCCTCAAGAGCCGAGGCCATGGACTCCACCGCATGGGCGACCTCACGGTACTCCTGCGTGGCGTACTGGCTCGCCTGCAGCGCCAGGCGCAGGACTTCCTCGTCCATGTGAACCCCATGTGGGCCGCGCATCGCGTTGGAGAAGACGTACTCCACGACATCGCCCCAGCGAGAGAGCGCGGCATACACACGGAGCATCGCCTTCACCACGTCAGGATGTCGAACCACCGCTTGTTGCAGCCCACGTGCTGTTTGCAGCGCCACACCCCACTGGCCGCACTTTAAGGTGGTTTGTAAAGCGAGCGAGAAGAGCCGAGGTGGAGGTCTTGACTGAGTGAAGAGCGACTGGCGAAGGACACGCAGCCCCAGCGCCCACTGCTCGCCCCTCGCACAAGCTTCCATCGCCACCATCGCGCTGTACACATCCGGACGAGCTCGTTGACATAAAAACTGAAAGCACTCTAGCGCCACCTCCCAAGAGGGGCAGCCCACCGCCTTCGCCTCTACTACACTACGACGACTCGTGGCAGCAGGTGCTTTAGTTGGACCCTCTACCCTGGGGTGGGAGGAGTCCTCTCGCATGTGCTGCTGTTGTTGCTGAGGCGGCGAGCCGCGTAACGCCGCTGCAATCAAAGTGGCGACATCCTCGTACGCCAGGAGGCCCTGACGGAGCGCTGCCTGGAATGCGTGAAGCCCCGCCTCCCACTCCCCTCGTCGAAACTGCTCAAACACTCGCTGGCCCACACGACGTTGGCGACGACGCAGCGATAGCGAGATGGGGGTGTGCAAGTACAGATGTGCAGGGCGCTGAAGAGTGCTGGCATTCGTCCCCATCACAGATGAAGAAGGGTCTGTATCGGAAACCAAAGCGGTGTGCTCCAATGAGCTCGTAGCGAGGTTCTCAGAGGAGTTGGCGCTGTTTCTGTCAGAGACTTCCTCGCTGTCTTTCATCATCCTACCATTCGCGTCTGCAGTTGTGGTAGCCGGAGAGCGGGGTGGTGGTAGTGGTGTGAGTCCACGAAACAGCGACGGAGGCTTCTTCACTGGCATCTCCTCCAATGTGGCGGGTGAGAGTGAGGATGGACTGCGCTCCACTGCAGAAGCTCCTTGTGCAGCAGGCGGTGAGGCGAGCGACTGCCGGTCGCCCTCCCTCCTTCGCTCTGCTCTCTGTTTCGCCACTTGCTCCGCGGCAAACTGTATCAAGCGCTGTAAATTTAATGGCCACTGCTCTAGAAAGGACGGTGAACCAGTAGGAGAGGTCGCCTCCGCTGCCCAGGAAGAGTGTTGGCCCGTCTCCTCGCCTGCGGATCGAAGCGCCGCCAGCACTGCCGCCCACTGGCCCTGTTTCCCAGCCAGCACCGCCGTCGCCATGGCTCGGGTCTCCAGGGTCTTCTGCACCCATCCGCTGTGCAACGCACGTACGATAGTGGCGACTTCTGGTCGCACACTTCCGCGCTGATGGATGGTAGAAAGGTCTAGAGCCTCGCTAAGCCCAGACGACAGGTTGGTGTCCGCCATGTCTCGCCGGACGCACACATCGCCCGATTCAGTCTTTTCGTTCTCCATCTCCAACTTCACCTTCACGTGCTTCCCAGCCTCCGTGCTCGTGGCAGAAGACGAGTTCAAAGTAGTGGTCTCGCCTATCGCTCTGTCATTCCCACTCCTGACGTTCGTGGTGGAGCCACATGGTTGCCCCGGATGCGTGTGCGATGTCGTCTCCTGCTCGACGAGTGAGGGAGTCTGCTCTCGGGCGAGATCAAACAAGCTTAAGCCGTTTCGCCACAGCCCCCTCTCCAGCGCTTCTCCCAGTAGACGGAGAACCAGCGCAGACCCGGACGATGAGGAGCCAGTCCGCACCGCAGAAGTTGAAAAAGAAGAGAGATCGGACGGGTGCCGCGTTACAGCGAAGCAATCGAGATCCACGGCGGCGAGATAGACTTGACGGCGAAGGCGGGAGCCCACGCTCCACCACGCCAAGGGATCGGTTACGAGTAGGCGTAACGCGTGCGCAGCGAGGCCGTTGGTGTACACCGTCGAAGATGATGCCCACTGGGTGACCGAACTCCTGTCGTTGTTGTTGGACTGCGTTTGCACCCAAGCCTGTAGGGCCCGGTCCCACTGTCTCAGGTTCACGAGTTCGAACAGCCAAGCTCGCTCCCGAGCCGCTGCCTCCATCAGTGGCGACGAGTAAAAGACCCCAGAGACAGAAATGGACTCCGTGGACGTGGTGGACGACGTAGGCAACTCCGAGGTGGATGGGACCGAAGCAACAGAAGGTAGTGACATTCGATTTGGTGGTAGAGTCCACACAAGTGTGTGTAACATGGATGTGAGCGACACCTGATGCGATGACACCCTTCCTCGTTGATAGAAGGGCTGCTCAGAAGAGGCAGATGGAAGTAGAAATGATGCAGTCGCCACACCCATAGTAGTCGTTACAGAGCCCGAAGAGGACCTATTCGAAGCCATTCCACACTTTTCGGTCCACACCTCCCCAGTCGCTAGCCGGGAGTCACTACACACCGTACGCAAGTTCCTCTCATCTTTCTTTGCCTTAAGCTCACACACGTCTCCCTGTCCCTCAGACTGGATACTTCGATGTTTTTGGACCACCAACACCGTGGCCGTCGCTCTCTGCACGTTATCCCTCTCCCTCCTCTCCCGCGCGTCTTTCACAACCCTCGGTGGGTCATGAGCAGGACTAGCACTCTCTTCAGCGGTGGCGGACATGGTCGGAGCAGTAGAGAAACCCAGTGGGCTCGAGGTCCACTCGGCGCCGAGCGGTGTAGCGTTGCCATGATGGCTCTGGAGCACGAGGGGGCGAACGGCTTCCTCCAGACCACTGAGTCCCTCCAGCTCTGCGATTTGACGCAGCAGCACCAGCTGTGCAGCACTGCCGGGTAGAAGATACGGCAGCAGCGTGCGGCACTGGGCACCCGAGAGAGCGCTGTGGACTTTCCACACTCGTTGAACGTCAGCGGCACGCCGGGGAGAGGTGGTGTCTGGAAGCGCGTCCGTCGAGCAGTTTTCCGAGCTCTGTTCCCGTTGCTGGATGCGGTGGTGCGGGAAAACCATGGTGGCGCACTGCACAATGCGTGCCACCGTGAAGGCAGACAGCCAGGGAGCGAGAGCAACGAGTGCCTCCACCACCTCCTCCACTTTCGCAAAAGCTGCTAACACCAGTTTCTCCGCCTGCGCTTCTGGTTTCTCTTTAGAGAAGATCCTCACGGATGAGATCGCCGTTCCCTTTCGCACTGCGTCCCCCTGCTGTTCCACA
This sequence comes from Vickermania spadyakhi, assembly GCA_030849815.1. NCBI lineage: Eukaryota > Euglenozoa > Kinetoplastea > Trypanosomatida > Trypanosomatidae > Vickermania > Vickermania spadyakhi. Next base: position 8,583 of record JASAOA010001761.1, read on the forward strand.
TGCCATCTCTCTCTCCCGTTCCAACGCCGACCGTCTTCCGCGATGTACTTGCGGAGCTCGTTAAATGCTTGAATTCGACTGCGTAAAATGGAAAGCCATCCCTGTGCCCACTGCTCCGCGACACCGGTAGATTGGCTCCCACTCCACAATGCACCGGCTGATTGAGTTTGTCTCGTTCGTTCGTCCGCCTCCGGGTCTTCAATTTCACCATGTTGAAGCTGACTCTCCTGAAGGACTCGTAAAGCGGCTTTCCAGCACGAGAGCAGCGCCTCCACCTCATCACCGAGAGCGAAGAAATCTGAATCCAGCGAAATGATGGTGTTGCATCGACGCACGGTAGCCCACCACCGCAAGAGGTGCTCCGCCGCCGTACATGAAAGAGCCGGAGTGAAGTGTGGCATCGCAGCACTTGGCAGTGGGTGGCGGTGCGAGAGAGCGAGGGAGTGAAGGAGGGGTTCGGAGGTGGAGGAGGTGGATGGAAAGGGAATGAAAGCCTTCTCCGAGTGATCTGCTGAACGCCCCTCTAATGTCCCGAGGTGCATGTGATCATAGATTTCAAACAACCACGTCATCTCCGTTCCCTCCCCCTTCCTCCCTCTCTTTCTTCCATGTTGAAGAAGCCGGTGAAGGATTTGGTGCTGCTGCTGAAGCGCGGCCTCCTTGATGGATTCTTCGGAAGGCAGACGCTCTTCCGCACTGTCTTCAGTAATCGCATTGCCGCACGTCAGGTGTGGGGTGGCGACGCCGTACCGAGCCACCTCGACAAGCCAACGTCTGCACTGCAGCTCTTCCATATGCGCGTCCTGGAGCACATTTGCCACCACGATGATGTCACTGAGCGACCACTGCTGCGCCAACCATCGAATAGCCAAGGGATTCTTGTCAGGACTCGCACTCCCGTCAAAGGCAACCGGCGCCTTCCACGCCGTCTCTTCGCTCCAGTGCAGTGAAGGACTTGAACTCGTTCCCGCAGCGGTCGTTGCTAAAGCTAGCCACAGTCGAATACTGAGCCGCACAGCCGCACGACGCACGGTGAGAGACGAGCCCTCTGTACTGGGGTTCGGCTGCGAGGTCGAAGCGCTGCCGCAGAGAGCAGACGTTTCCAAAGCCAATGAGCCGGCCACATTCCGCGTACGGCGCCACACTTCACTCGGCGTTGAGAAGCGCCTCGTCCCCACGACAGCGGTACGCCGATCAGGCATCGCGTCATCCGTGTGTTCCGCTCCCTCTGTCTTGCGAGGAATGCGCTTTACCGGTGCTTTAGGAGCCAAACACGCCTGCTGCTGCGCAGGTGTACGGTGGTCTGTCGCTGCACTCTTTACTTCCCTTTCGACCCGCCTTTTACGCGGCAGCGCGGTCGGTGTGGACGCTGTGAGGCACCGGAGCGTCGACTCCCACACCTCTGGCGAAGGCAGAGCCGCCTCGGAAGGGAGCCAACCCCTCCGCAACACGGCGGCCAGCACCTCCTCTGCCGTGTAGACGGAACCCGGTGCGAGGACCGACAGTAGTCGATCCTTGAGATTGGTAGGGGTAGCCACTGCGGGTAAACACATGGGAGGGACGGCCGCGTCCTGCCGCCAGAGACCCGCGTTCCAGCCACAAAGCAGCAGCAACGTGGAATCCAACTCCAGCTCCTGGTGTGCTCCATGGTGAGTGGCGCTGGTGGTGGTGGTGGTGGCAGCCATTCCAGAGAGCTGTCCTCCGCCCTGCCCCTCATCCACTTCTGGCTGCTCTGCGTCGTTCGAAGCTGAAGCTGAGCGAGAAACTTTTAATGGAGTAGTCTCCACCAGTGATGCAGAGGAGTTCGTGTGCTGTCGCTGACGATGCCTCCGCCGCCTGAGAAGCGCTTCAGAAATCTCGATCCCGATCGGCACATCTCCTGCCTGTGCACAGAGATACAGCCAATGGCGAAGCTGAGAAGGCGTGAAACTTCGCCAGAACCCTGTTGAGCCAGTGCCCCACAGGGAACGCCACGCCGTTACAACGGGAGAAGAAGAATGCAAAGAAGAATCATCAACCGGTTTGGAACCTCTTTCTAGTTCTTCACTCCTCTTTTCTTCTGGGGCAATGTTGTTGGGTGGAAGAGTCGTTTTCATTTCGCACTGTCCGAAAGAGGCATGCGCCAGGGCCTCGGCGTCCAGCAGCAGCAGCAGCAAGGTTTGTTGAGTGCGCCGAGGTAGCAGCACGACGGAAGGCATGGCGGCGGGGAGAGCCGTTGAGACGGCAAGCTGTTGAAAGAATTGCAATAACTGAACCGCCGTTTGTTCCAGTGCTAAGTAGGTGGCATCATGAACCCGTGTAAATCGCCCGGGAAGGATGGCTTCCTTGGTCGCGGCTGCGGGCGAGTGAGGTAGGCCACGAGGATATCTAATGCGTGGTACAGCGCTGTGAGGAAAGATACGAAGCTGCATTTGTATGAAGCGCCGAACGAGAACTTCTAGCAAGACCAGCAGTTGTCGCGCCGCATTGAGGATATCTAGGAATAGAAAAGGGAAGCGAGGTGTTTCGGAGTGGGAGTCTTCACGCGGGAGGGTCGTCCCTTCCGTGGCGAGTCCCTCCTCTTGAAGCTGATCCATCCACGACTGACGCTGGTGCAGCAGCGCTTTCAGGTAACCACATTCCTCCTGAAGCTGTGCTGCACTGTATCGAAGAGCCGACAGGCACGCTGAAAGCAACCCGAATGGGGAGAGGAAGGGATCCTCCTCCATGCTGTTTGTGGTGGAGTGCGGAACCTGAGGGACGCGGGTAGAGGTTCCCGCAGCACGGCTCTTCGTGGACGCGGCCGTCATTTCTGGCAACAGCCCAGCGCCCCAGTAGAGGTGTGACATGACATACTCGGCTCGGTCCTGATGGGAGAGTGGACGATCCTGCTGCTTCTGCTTCTGCTTCTGTTCCTTTGTGTGCCACTCCTCCTCACTATTTGGATCCGGCAGTGACGAGAGCACCAGGAAAAGCTCTGTCAGCGCCAGAGTCCAGTCAGTGGTCCACGTGCGCTCCCGTAGACGTCGTCGAAGAGTGAGGGAGGCGACAGCGAGTCGCTGCGGCATCACCTCCAGCGCTGTCGTTCCCCTCGAGTCCTCCACATGGACAGTGGCGTGGGGTTCCACGGACTGCCGCGGAGACGGAGGGGAGTGGGGACCTCCCCCACAGTACGCCTGCCGCGCCGCGAAGGAGCGCTGTAAAGCGTTCCAGCGAGACCGCGGAGACCGCACCGTCTGATGAGAAGGAGGAGAGGCAGTAGTGGTGGTGGGTGGGAGGGGGGTGCCCACCCGCAGTGGTTGGAGTGTAGCGGGACCTCCTCGAGGAAGACACGAAGCGGCTGCAGTGGGCGGCACAACACCGCCCTCCTCGGAAGTGCTGGAGCTCCTCTCTCGTTTTGCGGTAGAGACGTTCGGAGAGAAGGAGGTGTGGCGATGCTGCCATGGCATCACCGTGGCTCTGGTCCATAGCCGACGGAAAGAGTAATAGGGTGTTTGTCTTACACAGAAATGCACAGACAATCGGGTACTCATTCTCACGAATCTGTGTTTCAGGAGGGGGAGATGCTGGTTCCGAATACAGTTCACGACCCGCTGAGTCAGTTCTCTTTCCAAATAGACAGTCACCCACACGTACGAATTCCTTCGATTGGTGTCTCTTTGTTCGACCCTCTCTCGTTTTACTGGACCTTGATTTGGGTTAGCCTCGCTGTCTCATTATCCGATGAACTGCTACAAACACACTCTCTCTCTAAGTCGCTTTCCCCCGGTACCTTCCTTTTCTTCTGGAATTCAATTGATGAGACGTTAATTCACGTTTACCAAAAAAAAAAAAAAAGGACGTCTTCTCACGGTGAGCCGCAGCACCAATGGCGGGTGAAGTAAAGATCTTTGCAATTTGCTTGTGGTTCTATTACTAGGACTCGTATTATTCATACGATGCGGTAGCATCGAAAAAAAAGAAAAAGATAAAAAGAAAGGTGAAGGAGGAGCCACACGAAAGAAAAACAGTCCTGTCGTTACAGAGATCCGATCAGCGTCGAGTTCATTTTATCGATTCCACACACCATTATGCCGTCAAGGATTCAATGTTGTTTACATTCTCTTCGTTGTTGTTGTTGTTGTTGTTGTTGTTGTTGTTTTGCGTGTGTGCGTGTGTTTTGTTGTTGATGTTTCTCCAGAACACACATAGAGAACGAACTTATGATTATTCAGAAATCCTCTGTCAAGTTGACTGATAATGCTGGAGAAGCGGTGTAGTAGCACAACCACAATGAAAGAAGAAAAAAGAAAAAAACAGATGGATCAACTGTGTACATCAGTCCTCCATATCCTCTATAAAAGATACATTTCCAAGCAACTGAGAAGATCATATATATTTTTTCTTTTGGAGGGTTTAGGAGAGTTGCATTCAAGCCCATCACGGCAGGATGCTCACAAAGAAAAAGGTATTTCACACACAGAGATATGCATTTAGAATTTTGAGGGTTCGTTTGAGGACTCTTTAGTCAATTGCTATTTATGGCTTTTGTGGTCGTTGTTGTTTTCGTTTGTTTGTGCTGAGATCATTTCATTTCTATTCGTATATAATTATTTCTTTGTTTTTAAATGGGCTTCAAAATATTGTCAGAAAAAAAAGTGGAAGCGTAGTCTACGAATTGTCGGTAATTTATCGTGGTCAACCTATCACTGGACTTGCATTTCTTCTTTTAAATAGCTTATTGCCTTTTTTTTTTCCCCGTGTGTGTGGGGACCGAGAGTAGCACACAAAGCCCCCATTCAAGCGATAGAAAGTGGGAGTTTCGCATCTGTTCCACATTCGGAACATCATAATGAAACGGTTAAAGGGCTAAAAAAATAGTCGAGATTTTAGACGAGGAGAATAAGCAGAATAGGAAATGAGAGCATAGGAAACCTAACATCAAGCACAGAAAAGAATCCCGAACTGTGAAAAGTACATAAAGAAAGAGTAGTGTTTTTCGTAACAAACCCCATCACAGATTGACACAACACGCACTCTCTCTCTTTCTCTCTCTACGAGCAGCATTTCTTCTGTGGATCCCCTTTCGGACGGTGATCGGTCCATTCACGTGTGCAGTGGTCTTGTCACAGCGTGACGCCAAAAGTCCATACCAGACCTGTAACGTTGCTATCCACCATATCCCGAGGATAGGGATACGTCTCAGGGACGCATCGGTACCTTGGTCTTGGGACGGGAGAGCAGACGACAGAGCGCGTTGGCGCCCCTGCTATCTAAAGAGCGATCTCGCTCCGGCTGCCGAAGCATCAGATGCGGATTTCCTCCCCTCCATCGAGCGGGTCCATCTCGCTCGTCGTCACTGTCACTCATCGAAGGCGATGACATCGAAGCGGAGCCGCCATAAAACTTGTGAGTGGTCTCCCACGGGAGGGTAGAAAACTCAGATCATACGAAAGAAAAAAAAAAAATAACAATAAAGAAAAGAAGAGAAAGCTAAAGAAAGGTAGATGTTACCCAATATCACGCAAACCCGTGTCCAACACTCTTCAGATTGTAATTCAATTTATTTATTTTTTCATCGACGTGTGTCTTATGTTTCATTTCTACTTCTTCTCTTTTTTTATTTTTCGTGGTCGTCTTTAGCGCTCGTTGCACCGGCACAAGCAATCCTCCACGGGACAAAGGCGGTGGGCTTGAAACCAGCCTTGAATGTGATCGACGTGTCCGCCATGACGACATGAGCTGCACCACACAAAGGCGGGCTGCACACTGGTGGCGCTCGACACCCCACGCGCAGCGGTCATTCCACACACCGCACACCGCTGTCCAGAGTGTCGTACACTTTCTAACAGTAGCTGCATTCGAGCCTCTGCCGTACACACCCCCCTGTAGCTCTGCGTCATCGACGAACTCGTGCACTCCAGAGGTGGGGAGGCAGTGCGTTGCCGGCAGGGCCGGAGATGCGCGGGGCCCCTCACAGATGCGTAGGCGACGGAGGAAGCCTCCGGCATATCCTTCGTCATCTCTTCTCGTTGTGGACGAGACGAACGAGCAGGCGGATCGCGTGCGCCAGTGGCTGCGCTCCGACGCAAGGATTTCTCTGTAAGGAGGGCGTCACTGTCCCCATCACTTCGAAGTCGCGCATCATCTTCCTTTCTTGTCTTCTGCGAGGTGAGCCGCAGCCCGTTACTCGTATCCGGTGAGAGGGGTACGGTCCGACGGTTGCTTCCATCCTGACACAAGAGATCCCTGCTGTTGGTCGGGAACTCTTTGCTCGTATTCTTCATCTCTCCACGGGTGGCGCATTCCTCAGGACGCACTGCCCCAAATCCTGGAAGGACGGGTCGAAGATCCGCACCGTACGACAGAGGGGCGTCCAGCTGCGAAGGGCATAAATTCCGCTCCTCCTTCTCCTCTTCTTCACTGAGGATGCAGGAATGTCCAGAAGACGCACTCTGGGTTAACACAAAATGAGGCGTCAAAGGCTTGATGGAGGTGGATGGCATTCCATTTGAAATCGGGGAAGACCACCCGCTACGCCGATCGGTACCACCACCACCTTCTCCTACCTGGGCTTCGCAGCGCCGTTCCGCCTCTCGCTTCGCGAGGTCCTCCGTCGCGTACTCTTGTTGAAGCTGATGGCAGGAGACATCGAATTGGGTACGGAACACCAGGGCATTCTCGTGATCTAAGAAGCGACGGTACGCATCCGTCCACCACTCCCATTGGTTCTCCTCCACAGACGTATAATGGTGCGGCTCCTCACTGCTTTCTCTATTGCTCTCGTCAACTTCACCTACGCTCGCGTGCACTCCTGCGGTAGGGTGTAGGGAGCCGACACCTGGTGTGTTGTTTCCTCGGCCTTCCACATTCAGTGAAGCGGCTTCTGTGTGGGGAAAAGAGTGCGTAGGAGGCGGGGGAACGGGACTGTAGTGCAGTTGCTCCATCAACTCCACCTCACACGCAGCGCAGCGAATCTTCGAGGAGAATGGTGAGGCATTATGAAGCAGCGGCGGTGCTATTCTGGTGTTCGCAGCGGTAGCGCTGCAGGCACGAATTGAGCGATGGTGTCCACAGTACGCCAGAGGCGGAGCGCGGAATTCAAAGTCGGAAGTCCCTGCTCGTTGCCGCCTACTGGAAAGAGAGAATTGAGCGGCGGAAGTGTTTTCATCCCTCTTCCCTTCCCTCCTGAGCCTTTCTTCACCCTCACTGCCGCTGTTCTCGTTACTCCGCACCACCACCACTGCTTCGCCTTGCTGCCCCCTCTCCCCACTACCGCTGGTACGGAAGGGGGCAGAAGTTGAAGTGGGACGCGTGTACACGAATGGGGCATGCGGCACACACGAAGGGGAGTAATACGTCTGGGATGGGAGCCAGTCGTCCTCGTCATCGCTCTCTGGTGTCTCTCCGTCTCCGCTTGGAGTGGAGCCAGAACCCCCTTGGGGCATGATGGGCTCCTTCTTCTGCGGAGTCGTCTTCCTATCGAGGGGAGATCCGGCTCGCCTTCGGGTGGGTAGAGAGTCGCGTGGCTGCCGCTCGTGTTCGAGTCGCTCGTTCCACTGCCGGCGCACCCCGACTCTGGCGTACAGGCACGAGCCCAGCTGAAAATTTCCCGTCTCATCCACAATCATCTGCATTGCTGGGAAGGTGTCCTCGGAAATGCCGTACCCCAACGCGAGCGCCTGAATGGCACTGCACTCTAAGAAGAAGTTGTGCAGGATGCGTTCGACACGGCCACTGTTGCTCTGTTGAGAGCGGTGGGGAGAAGTCCCTTGCTTTTGTGCAGTAGTGGTGGTAGGCGGAGTAGCCTCCGTCTTCCTCTTCGTATACTCCACATACTCCGTGGCCGTGGCACCCTCAAAGGGAGCCGCATCGCATGGTCGAATACGCCACGGACTTCTGACGCGTCCCTTCTGATGTGAATGTCGCACGGCGTCAGCGGGGGCATCCAAATTTGCTGTTTCGGCTCTGGGCTCACGACGAGCGTTGGAGCCGCTGCTGGCGGAAGTCGATCTCCGTCGCCTCTTCTTATTCAAAGCCTCGTCTTCGTCGTCTTCGTCCGTCTGGGCAGCAGGCGAAGGGAAATGGGGCACGTATTCGTAGCACGCCTCGCTGGTCGTGGTTTGAGGATCGAACGGTGCCTCCAGCAACAGCGCTACGGCGAGGCGATCCCACAGCGGCAGCTGCGGGTGATGGTACAGCAAGGCATCTCTGTACGGCAAGCTCAGGGTCTCGGCGGCCTGCATCTGTGCATCGGGCGTGTACCGCGGAAAGGAAGGAAGTGTGGGGAAGGCGCCCCTCTTCACGCCATCACCACTCACGGCAGCCGCAGCCGCAGCCGCAGCGAAACCCGCCGCAAGGTAATTGCTGCAGCTGCTACAGCACGACAGAACGCAGGCCAGCATCCACGGGCTGAGGTCGCGGAGAAATTCATCTCGCGCGCGGCGGCTGCTCTGCACGAGCACCTGCGCGAGGTACGCCGGCTCCCGGATGTAATGTATCATCACCGCGTAGAGCGGCCCATAAGGCACCAGAGCGGCGAGCAGTCCCATTGCGGTGTGGCGGTACCCGTACAAGGCCGCCATGGCCACTTTCTTTTCGAGCCTCTCCAATACGTGCGGACTACTACGGCCAGCCGTCGGCGGGGGGGGGAAATGCGTGTTCCTCAAGGCTTCTTCGGCTCGAGCACACGTCGCCGCAGAAGGGGGCAACCAGCGCAGCACATGCAGCAACAGCAGTCGGTGGGACGAAATACCGTGGTACGAGTGCGGCAAGGCGGGAAGAAACTCTTGGTTTGGTGAGGAAGCGTTGGAGCAGGGGGTGATCGCCTCTTCGGTTTGGTCGACGGATTCCTTTACGGGAGTGAGGATCACACTGGAGAGCGGATACGAGGCGGGGCCCCCTCCATCGGTGGTGAAGCAAGAGGCAGAGGAGTACAAGGAAGTGTCGGGTGAGGAAAAGGAAAGCTTTGGCGCTGCCTCTGAGTCCCGCGTGGTACTGGTGGTGCGTTTCGCTGAGACTTTCTCCTCCTCATCAGAAGGAAAAGCAGCTGCAGTGGTCGCGAGGCGGCCGCCCGCTTCTCCTCCCTCGCCTTCGTCGTGGACAACCGCTTCGTAATGAATATTTGTTGGGTACTTCTTCGTCCCTTGCAGCAGCAGGCTCCACATGCTGGGCACATCGTCCGTACGCCGGATCACCCCACAGCGCTCCAGCGTGGCCACATAACGAAAGAGGATGACTGTGTCGCCAATGTGCTGAGATTCCCTCAAAAGACCTTCAGGAAACGGAAGGGCGCCTCCGACTCCTTCTGCCTCCACTTGGTCTTCTTCACTCTCCTCCTCATCCATCCAGTCAAGTACTTCTTCAACGCTAGAGGAAGGCGTTGTGCCCTGGGGACGGAGCTTTTCCGCAGCAGTGCGTTCATTGGATGATGGGGACAATCTGAACTGGAGGGAGCTGGAGCGCTGGAGCGCCTTCACATTCGAAGCGGGGTCCAAGCCGAAGCCGGCCAGCACCCGCAGCTTCATCATAACTTCCACCCCGTGCACATTCGAGACTTCGGTCGCGTGCACGGTACTTCCAATCGTGACGAAGAAGCAGCCAATGCCCCTCCACGCCGTTTCTGCCTTCATTTCCACGGGAATACGCACGACTTCACCGTACTGGCTCATCCCCACCACACTCGTCGAGGGCCCCGCACCGGAGCGCACCAGCGATCGCATCTGGTCCTCCACCTCTCCGAGAGGTGGGAACACCGAAGCCGGTGAGAGAGGCGGTGGTCGAATTGAATGACGATGATGACGATGATGACGATGACGATGATGACGGTGACTCCGTGAATGGCGAGGGGCTCTGTGATGATAAATCTTCGCACGACTGACGAGCGAGCACTGGATAGGGTACTTCAAGATACTAGCTCTGGTCGGTGAGGAAGAACGTACGGTGGTAACAGCATCTTCTTCTTCGAAAAAAAACGCCGCACCCGCCGGTCCGCCCGTCGCATTGGTGTTGGCCGTCACCGCAGTGAGCGGTGCTGGTCGGCGAGACGTGGAGGCGGCGACCACAGCGAAGTTCGGTGAGGTTGGGCTCGCAAAGGCCCCAGTCCCGGTCGTCCACGGACTTCCTGCTCCATTCTCACCCCCACCACCACTCACCGCGAGGAGCGCAGACAATGGAAGTCTCAAGGCAGAGCTTACCCCACCGGCGGTGAAAGGAGGAGGAAAGTCGAACAGGGCGGTGCCTCCTCCCTTCAGCCCGTTCGGAGTGGCGTTAAGGAGATGCTGCGCCAGCGCCACCTCCTTCAGCGCCACACCTCGACGCCGAAATGACATGGCGGAAGACATTGGCGCTGCCGAAACCCCTGAAACAACGCCAGACCAGTACGTCGAAGAAGCATTCGTGTGGGGAACACCACCATTCGGAAGTTCGTGAAGAGAGGTAGAATACGGTAACACGACAGAGGAGTAGGCGGACGATGCTTCGGGTGCAGTGATTCCACCACCCTTAAATCCCGTACGGTGCCCTGTGGTGTGGAAAGCGGTCAGGGGGGTGAGTTGAAAGGAAGGCAGAGACGCCCCGCCGGTGGTGGTGGTGCTCGTGGCTTCTCGCCGCGCTCCTCCGCTGTACGAGAGTTCTTTTTCCTCTGTTCTTCCTTGCGTCCAGTACGGCTCATGAGAAGAAGGCAGAGCCAGCCAAGGGTTCTGTTGGTTCTGTCCCTCCGCTAACGGCGCAGTGGCGTAGGAGATGTACTCCACATTCATCGAAGCGTGCAGTGGAATCGGTAAGCGATACAGCTGATCGCGTGCGAATGGATAATCGAGAGCGGGGGGTGGCGGAGCGCGAAGTGTGGCGGAGTGCGTTTCTCTACTGGATTTGCCGAAAGAGGCACCAGGAGAGGGTGAGGCAGTCGACGACTTTGGACTCCGTGCCTTGTGTGGTGTGCCGGGCTCCGTGAGAGGCGGCAGCGCGACGTCTGCGGTCTGTTTCGCTTTCGAAAGCGACGCTGTGGTGCTAACCGCCTTCTTATCGGCCAGCACGTTTTTCTTGAGACGCACCACTGAGAGTTCGCCTTGATACAGGTTGCAGAGCACTAGCTCCAAATCGGAGCTGAACTTCCATGAGAAGGAAAAGAAGAGTGGGACACGTCTCGGAGCAGCGTGGAAAAAATCGACGTACACACGGCGAAGGTGACTGCGCGTCGCTACGCCCCATCCGCCACCCGCACCCGCGCTCTCTCGAACATCCAGAGCGGCCTCAAGTGAAAATACCTGAAGCAGGCAGCCGCACAAGTGCCGTCGTTGGTGTCCACCACGGGGCGGCGTGACGAAATGTCTCTCTCCTCTTTCAGGCACCTCGCGACCACCCGGTGGGATCCTCTCGCTCTGGTCCGTTTCCCTTTCCATGCATGCGTCGTCCTCCTCCGGATAGCAATCGTCGTCTCCCTCCTCCGCATTTTCGTAGCGAGAACACTGCTGTGGCGCTGCGGGGGAGGTACGGCTGGTCACACCGGAGCCATACGACGTGGCCGCAAGGGTCTGCAGTGGCGTCAAGACCCCTACGAGGCCGTGCAGCGGATGACAGTACAGGAAACTGGCGCCTTTGTCACTGGGATGTGGCCACGGCAAATCGAAAGCAGCGCTGTGCTCTATGTGGATGTGGGGGCTCGGTGTAGCCGCGACGGTGGGCGAAGGGCTCACCTTCGCTCGTGTTTGGCGGCCGTACTGCTCCAGCGCCGGTGGCAAAGCGAAAGCCGTCGCCGCAGTGACAGAGGGAGTACTGGACGAGGAGGACAACGGAGGGGAGGAAAGTGGGTGGAGGGCCATAGAGAGGTTTGTTTGGTCGTCTCTCCGATGGGACACAAACCCGGACAAAGCCGGTGATGCGGCGCACGAGGGAACAGAGCGTGCAGGACTTGATGCTCCCCCTTCTGCCTCTGCGGTGGACCTATCAGGTACTCGCGGGGGTCGCTGGCCCGACAACAGCGACGCCTTCCGCTGACTGTCGTGGCTGATGCTTCGCCCCTCCAGTGGTGCTGCCGAGGTGTGCAGAGGAGCCGACGTCGGCTGCGTAAGACACTGCAGGGAAATGAAGCTGAGGACGACCGCCTCACCGCTCTCTCGCTCCGTTGGAGGAATGTACTGTACAATGTACAAGTACTCCGCCGAAGCAATGGCGAGATAGCCGTAACGAGGAAAGTGATCACTCGTGAGCAAGGGAATACCGAGCGCGCTGCTCTCGTCCGCTGCTGGAGCTGCGGCCGGGGTGGTGCCCAGCGCCATGGTACGAGCGGCATGGAGACCCATCCCTTTTGTAGTGTCCTCAGCACTGGTATTCCTGGTGGTGGAGTGCAACACCGCGGCTGGGCTGGTGGGAGAAGACCACGAGTCCCGGCGAGGGTAGGGAAGTTTCTGTGACGCTCGCAGCGTCAGACGAACGTTAGGGGAGATCCCATCGAACCAAATAGACCGCACCTCCTGCGCCCCACGCTCCGTTGGGTCCGACTCCTCCTCCCGGCTCGTCTCCACCGACAAGGAAGAGGGGGTCGTACCGGCAGGAAGGTCCATGGGGCGGCAATCCACGTGGAACCAATGCAGCCACCCCGCTGTGTCTCCCACCGCCACCATCTCCGAGTCTCGCATCCAAGTAATCGTGCTGGGTGGCGCGCGACGGCGTCGACCACCGCCACCATCTCCGAGTCGCGCATTCCATTCCACACCCGGCACTCCATCGTGATGCATCGAGCCCCCATAGTTAAGATTCCTGGCTCCTACCAGAGCCGCTCCTGCCAACTGTCCCGAAGGGGTGTGGAGGGTTGAGTGCGAAGGAGCGTAACCGGGTGCGTAGACCAATTCCCCCGTGTCCATCAACAGCACCGCCAGCAACGCCTGTGATGTGCCGCCCACCATCACCAGGTCCGCGTCATAGATCGATCGATTTGCCACGCTGAAGCACAGCTGCTGCTCCTGTTGGCGTTGCTCCTGCGGATGGGTGAAATGTCCAGCGCAAGCACTCGAACCAGCACCCAGGAATGAGTCATTCGCTGCCGACGGAACGTTTTCTCCTACCAAATCACATCCAGTGGTACTCGTGCCTTCTGGGGTAGCACCACTACCCCAGAAGGACCGCAACCCTCCCTCCTGTGCTATACTGTGACGATACGAAGAGGAAGAGCCGGTGGTTGCCTGCCAAACGCCTGAGTGCAGCTGCGGGTCGCGATGGATGCGGCTCGTGGAGAACGCCTTGTCACCTTCGAAGCACGCCGGTAGCCGCCACGACTTGGTTTCACGTCGATGATAAGCAGCCTGCTGAGGCCCGTAGATCAAAGGGGTCGTCTTAGTCGGCCGAGAAGGGGGGTGGGGGACGCTGCGGGCCGCTTTTCGACGTGAGGTGTCCATTTGCGCGTGAGTATACCGTTTGGAGTTTCTTTCAGAAACGTGACTCGAACGCTGACGGTGATGGTGACGGGGGTGATGCGAGTGGTCATGGCGCGCCTTTCTTCTGCGATGTGATGATTCCTTTTCGCCCTGGTGTGGTGCCTCACGTCGTCTCGCTGCTTTCCGAGCCTTGGATGACGTGATCTCTTGTCGCCCAGCGGCTTCTCGTCTCCGAGTCATTCGCGCCATTCCCTCCGTCTTGGTGCTGTTCTCCGCTTCAGTTCCTTCTCGTTCCGCTGTGGGCTGGTTTCTCTCGTTGTCACGCCGATCCTGCTTCTCCTTCTTCTTCTTCTTCTTTTTCTTCGAACTGGTGTCACGCTGGTTCGCTTCCTCGTGCTGACGTCCCTCTTTTGATGTGGTTCGTTGGGGGTAGAGAAACGGTGGTGCGGTGGAGCAGCTCTCTGCCCCTCCATCGGGCTCGCCGGAAGGTGTCGAGGGCATTGGAGGAGGAGTTGCCGCCCACTCCCCTTCCGGCAGTGCAGCGGAGAGCCGCGACGCCGCAGACGACGTTCGTGAAGCCTCCTCCGCATTCGACGATGATGCATGACGTCGTGGTGCGCCAAGGGGTTTCTTCACAGTAGAGCGGTGGCGATGCCGGCGAGGGGGAGGGGGGAGAGAGCTACTCCTGGAGGAAGTCCTGCTGGCGCGCGTCTCCCTTCCAGAAAAAGAAAACTCCGAACAGGAAGAAGAAGAACTCTGGAGAAGCGAGGAGCTCGCCGAGAAAGAAGATACAGAAGATGTCCTCCGCGAGGTGGAGCGGTGGCTCCTGTCACTGCTGTCGTGACTAGCAGTGGACGACAGAGAAACGCGCCGCACATGGTCGTGAGGAGAAGCGAGGGATACCCTCTCATTCGGATAGGGATTTCGTCTCTCAGCTCTTCTTCTATGACAAGTTTGTCGGTGGTGATGACTCCTCTCCGTCCCATAACGAGCGTCGTGGGGTCTCGCATGAGGTCTCTCCTGAGACTCCAAAGTCTCCTGCTGCTGCTTTGCCGCGGGGTTGTACACATCAAAATAGGAAACAATAAGGCGATGAACAGAGATAAAAGAGTTGTGGGAGTCGGGTTGGCAGACAAAGTGTTTCATTCTCGAGCAGTTGAGTGGGTCCAATAGCTGATGGGTCGTGTGTTTATGTGTTGGTGTGTGTGTTTTGCCTTATGGCCTCGGGTTCGTTGAAAAATCTATAAAAAACGGCAATGCGGGTCCTTCACGTAATTTCATAGCAGGAGAAGTGGACTGAATCGATTAACTCGGGTCTTCGGCAACAGAAGGGAAACACTTTTTTTTTGTTGTTTTCTATGTATATATCACCTTACAACAACAAAGAATACCCCCAAACAAAAGAAAAAATAATAATAATAAAGCATAATTGAGTTGAGTAAACCACAGAGTACTCTAGGTGGTGAAGCACATCGAAATGCGCAGAGAGATACGAGTGTCACCCCCCGTAAGCCATCCATTATGAGTCGAAAGTGTTTCACTTAGATTAGACCTACTTAGGTAAATAAATATTATACGGCAAAACAAAAAGTGTTCACTTCTTTTGGAAAAGTCTTACAGAAATAATTAATCGCCAACCTTTTGTTATAGTTTCTAATGAATCGGCAGGTTGAGGATCCCACACTTGAGAAGAAGTTGTTTTTTTCTCTCTCTATTCAAAGCAACAGCACGGGCAACCCTCCACAGGGCACGCCGGGTGCTTTCGAAACCACGCTTCCAAGTGGTTCCAGTGGCCACCATGCAGGCACACCGTACACCACGCGAACGAGCTGTACGGCGCCACGCGAGTCTCGTCGCCGCTTAGTAGCGTGGGGTTCATTGCCGTATTACCGGTGCGAGAGAGGTGGTTCGTGGGGGCCGCTTCCTTTCCGCCCATTCCACCCACTCTCCGCAACGGTGTTTCTTCCCGTTCGTCGAGTCTTTCCCCGCAAATCGTACAAATTGGTCGATCCTCCAACTTCTTGTGAAGTGAAGCACTCCCCCCGCCTCCACCTCCTCCAGACGAGCTCGGGTGATACGGGCTGGCACCGGAAAGCAAGCCGGTCGACTTACTGCGACTATTCGATAGCACGCCACTCGGACCACCACCAGCGGCGTGCCACACGACTGGTAGACGTGCGGTCCCACCTGGAAGCCCTGGTGTGGTGTGGCCACCACCCGACGGCACTGCAGAAGATGGTGGGGTGGCGGGCATGGCGCGTGTCGAGCCGATGGTACGCGGGGTGTCCGCTGCGCCACCAAAAGGAAACCCAAGAACCCCCCCTCCCGTGCCTCTGCTGTTGGAATTCAGGTGAGAGAGGCCGATGCCATGCGTACGCCCCAACAAACTGAAGCCAGCCCCCGTGGAGGCGGTAGTGGACGCCTCACTCGGTAGCCGCGGTGCCTCGAGGTGTTGCGGCGGAAGTGGAAGAGCAACAGGAGAAGTGGCTTGCGGCCGGCGATGACGCTGAAAGAGCGACGGCGTGGTCGTCGTTGTCGGATCCTCCGATAGTCGTGCAGGCAGCATGCCGCTCCCGCTCGCACGGTGAGAGTGAGCGAGCTCGTGGTTTAGCGCTGTAGCGGTGTGAACGGGATTTGAGCCAGGAGGGGAAGTCGATGGAAACGTGGGGGTGACCATGGAAGCTGTGGGTGCCGTCCTTGCCATCACACTGGGCACAGGAGATGAAGGAGGGGGTGTACGCCAGGTTTGCAGGCCACCTACCCTTATGGAAGGAGTGTTTCCAGCCCCTCCTGCGGGGGTGGTCCACGACGAGAACGATGTCGGTGGAGTGGACGCACGCGCTTGTGCAACGGAAACAGAACATGGCATTCCTTCCTCACCATCTGTCCTTCTCTTCGGTCGAGCCAATAACTGCGATAGAGCTGCTGTCGTCGTGGATTGCCGCACAAACTGCAGCAGTGCGTCACTGCGACGGCGAAGTTCTCGCACCTTGAGGCGCTGCCGAGCAAAAACAGCCTTCTCCAAACTGTAGCCTGCTTGCTGCAGCCGATGCGCATACGCCTCACACCAAAGGTTGCCACCCCCTTGAACGGTGTGGTCGTCGTCCTCCTCCTCCTCGCCTGTGAGGTCCGATGTCTGCTCGGCGGTAGCGAGCGAGAAGAAGGCGGTTGTGAAGCAGGCCACCGATTGTACATCTCCTGTGGCGTCCACGTAGGACTGCAGTGGACCCCACTGAATCGGCTCAAGACACGGACGTCGTCGGTGTCGCGCCATCCCTTCAACCCCACCCGCTTCGGCACGAGTGGTAGGGCTCGTAATACCAATGCCAAACGAATTGTAGTCTGGCGGATCTTCACCGGTGATGTCGTCTTCCTCTCCTGGCAACGGCGAGTCCATGGACGGGGCTCCGCTCTCCACCAAGACACTCAGGAGAAGCGAGCGGGAAGTTGGGCGTTCGGAAGCGTTGCTAGGGCACAGCCAATGCGGCAAGAAGAAACCTCGGTCTTCACCTTGTTGAAAGACTGTACGCCGAGGCGATGCAGCGGAGTGGTGTGTTTCTGCAGCACTGGTGGCTGGCCGAGAGGTTGCTGGCTCTTCCCCACCATGCATAAAAGAGGTGGCACTGGTGGAGGGTGCGGCTCCATCAAGACCCAGAGAAGCGGCAGAGGCATGTGCGTGAGAGGACGGCACCGACGGCGCTGGCTCCGGTATGGAGCCCCATACATTCCCTTTCGGACTGCTCGAGGAAACAACGCCATCCGAAAGACCTTGACCACCACCTAAGTGTGCAGAGGAGGCGCGGTGACCCAGCGACACATCATTCGGTGTCACTGGGGGACTGAACTCGGCAGAGGCATGATGAAACGCTCCAAGGCTCATCCGCCTAAACCCGCCGCCTTGCCCTCCTATCTGCCCATCCTTCGGTGTGTTCGGGCTGAGCAATGGCTCCAGAGAGTTCATTCCAGTGTGAGGGTCATTTCGCCACCCCAGCGTAGTAGCGTGATGGGAGGAGGCGTAGGCCACTCTCAAAGAGGTGGTGTTGGGCGGCGAGTTCACCTGCGAGACGCTGGCAAACGCGAGCTCCTCGGTGGTGGGGTGCGAGAAGCTGGAGGTGACAGAGACGGGAGGTGCCTCTCGACACAGCCGCTCCAGTGTTGCCCCTCGCTCGCGGGCTTCCCTCCCATGAAACCGAGGAGCGTCGTCATGGGCGGCAAGGCGTGCGGCTCCGGTAGCGGCAGGGGGCACGGCAGAAGGGAAAGCACGAACATCTTCATACGGCAGCGGATGCCCTGCAGCGCTGGATAGCACGAGCACAGTACCTCGCTGCAGCGAGACGGCCGAAGGGAAGCTCGACCTTGGGCCGCCACCGCCGTGAAGAACGCCTGGCCAGGTGGTCGAGAGCTGCACCGCTGCGGCGCGCTGCTCACTCCGTACGGCGGTACCGCCCACAGTCGCTGGAAGACCAGAAATGGAACTTATCGCCGGGACGGAGGAGACGAACGAACCGATATTCACGTGCTCCGACAGCAGCTGCTGCGACTCTGCGAGGCTGGTGCCGGGGGGTTGTAACGCGCTCGCTGGGCTCGATGGGGTATAAGACGACACGCCGCCTACCGTATAGAACGTGAGGCTGCCGCCCTCCGTCCCCCCACCGGTGCTGCGGGTCCGGAAGTGAGGTCCAGGTGGCGATGGCGTCGAGTGTTGCTGCCTCATCAACGGGAACATCTGCACGGGTGACGGAGTTGACGGTAGCTGCGAGAAAAGGTTCGACCTGGCACACAGATTGGGCGAAGGGACGGAGAGCGTCTCTCTCCCGTGCGGTGAGGTGCTCGATCGGGGGGACCAATACGAGTAGGACGGATCGAGACCGGTGACGCCTCCAGCGTACGTTGACAGATGCTGCAACAGTACCGGGGACGAGGGTACGCCAGACGCAGCGCCGCACCACTGCTGTGGACTGCCTTGTGGTCGCTCCCGCTCGACAGCACTCGATCCGAATCGCGGCCTGAGTGCCTCCCCTAATGTCTGCGGAGAGCGCTGTGCGGCTAAAGGGGAGGAATGCGCCACGCTGACAGTATTGTGGGGAGGGAGAGCGAAGTGAGGCGCAGCGACGGCGGTAGAACTCGTCGTCCGTGAAGGAGGGCTCTTCACGGTCCCCCCACTGCTGCTGGCGAGGGGTTTCAACGAGAAGAGACCCGCCGAGGGGGAGGGCTCTGTCAAGGGCCGCGAGATTTCTCGAGTAGAGGAGGGCTCCGCGGTAGGAAGGGTGGTCAGTGGTCGAGCGCTCGCGCCGCGCGACGGTAGGTCTCTCGCTGCCGTGGTATCGTCTTCGTCCAACCACCGCAAGAGGTCCTCCACCTCCTCGTCGTCCTTGTGGGCATGTTGTTCTTGGTGGTTGTCCACGAGGTACTGCAGCTCCACCAAATAGTCCAGCACATGCAATAAGGCGTACAGATCCGCGGAGGTGTATCGACACGCTTGAAAACTCTCAATTGGACAGCACTTTCTCTGCTTTCGGGGCTGATCGGTTCGCTTTGAGGTCGGCTTGGTGCCTTTTCTCTCTCCTTTTCCACGTCGATGCGAGCTGTCGTATGCCGTCGAGGCCCGCCACGACACCGGCGCTGCCCCTCCCGTCAGCAGTGTTGCGGTGGCCAGACCGATCTTGTCGGGAACACTCAAGTGCTCTTGATAACGTCGAAGAATAGAGAAGATGAGGTGAAGCCGTGTTTCCAGTGGTAAAGAGGCAATGCCGTTCGGTGCGTGGATGTCGTGGTGGGACGATGGGTCCGCACCCCCACGACAACGTCGTTGACCAGAGTTCGCCTTGGTATTGGCCTTCTGTTTTCGATGCCACTCCTGTGTCGTTGCACAGCTGGTGGCAGCAGCGACGACAACGTTGATCCATTCGGCGGTGAGTGTCAGCCAGAGCGAGCACCCCTCCCACGCCACAGGAGCCACTTCTGGCAGTGGCAGCACAAGAAGCGGTGGAGGGGAAGGCGTAGCGGAAGACAGAAAGGAAACCCCCGTCACACCGCCGGCAGTGCTTAAAAAATCGTCGTTGGCGTTTGTTCCTGTGCCCCCTGTTATTGCTGGTGGCGGCGGTGCAAGTGTAGACTCGCAGGTGGGTGGAGGCGGTAGGGTGGTGCTGGCATCTCGACGTTCACCCCCCTCCTCCTTCGCATCATCCGGTGATGTGGCCCCTCCCCGCATCACCTCACCTCCGTCCTCTACTACTGGAACAGAGGGCGGTTCAACGGTGGGGCCCGTTATCGCTGCTTCTGCGGTGGTGGTGGTGGTGGTGCTGGTCGGTAAAAGACTTTCCCTAGTGGTGAGGATCTCGAAGGGTTGCGGCTCCCCCTCACTGCTGCAACGCGACGACGACGAGGAGGTGGAGGAGGAGGAGGTAGAAGGCTCCGTAGAGAGACGTCGACGTCGGCGTTCCCCACGAACGGCAGAGAGCGTCAGCGCCAAGCTCTTGTATAAGGGATGAAAGGAAGAAAACTGAATTAGCATCCGGTACGCCGCACCAAAGTACCCCATAATGGTCAGCAATGCCACACGCCGCTCCACCGCTTCTTGTAGGCTGGACATGCCTAAATGATCGCCGCAATACAGATACGCGGGATGTAAGCTTGCAGCCCATTCTTTACCTTTCGGCAGCCAGCCTACTTGAAAGAAAGGCAGGGCAGGAAACCCTTCATCCGCATCGAGCCCTTCTTCCTCCTCCTCCTCGCTTTCGTCCTTCCAGCAAACTGGAAAAGAAGGAGCAGTTGTTTTTTGCACTGTGGTTTTCTTATGCAAGTTCTGCGGTTCGCCATCTTTGTGGTGGTGAGCATGACGACCCTTTGGATGAGATCGTCGACGGGCTCTCTGAAAGCGTCGCTGGTGCCGTCGCAGCTCTTGTGCTTGTTGGCGTGCGGCCCGCTCCAGGAGACGGCCCATTGGAAAGGGAGAGGTGGGGAGCCAGCCCATGGACTTGAGAAGCACCTCTCGCGTATGGCCGCAGAGGGCATACCGCACGCCGTCCTCGTTTCCATTGACCGTAGCTGACGCAGATGGCTGCAACGGGTCTGAATGCACGTCCCACCGCCTCATGGTCCGACGTGAAGGATCCTCCACACGCTGCCCCTCCCTCTCCTTGTCCTCCGCCGGGCTCTCCCTTAGGCACTCCAGCGCGTTGAGGGGATGAAGGGAAGACAGCACACGCTGCACATCTACCGCATGGCACAGCGCTGACTCGAGGAGCTGGCTGCTCGTTCGTTCCAAGGTGTGCTTGGAGATGCTAGTCGGTTCCGGCACCGCATTGAGGTTCAGGAGCAGCGGTGTCGAAGTAGTCGCCCCAGCCGCGGTGTGGTGGGCTGCGGGCGTGGGAGCAAAACTGTGCCGCATACCACCTGCCGTGGGCGATGCGGCAGTGGTGGACGAGTAGAAGCTTCCAACGAAGGGAAACGGTGACTGTGCGGCACGGTGCACGGCCGGCGTCCCCATCGTCGTGAAGGACGGCTGAGGAAACAGTGGACGGTCTCCAGAAGAAGGATACTGGGGCAGGGGTTGCATCGCTCGATTCCTGTCAGCGCTGGAGTGCTCCTTAATCTGTGGCGCAGGAGGTCCCCTCCCCTCCACAGCAGCAGGGCGAGGGTGGCGTGGCGCGGTGCCCACGTTCTGCGTTGGCTCAAGAACCACGGGGAACAAAAAGGGGCTTTGAACACTGGAATCCATCGGTAAGGCTGCCGCGGGTGGAACAGCCGCTGGGGAGTGGTTCGCTGCCTCACTCTTAGAACGAAACGAACTCGTGGGTAGACTTCCGGACAAGGGCGCCGCGTTCAGACGAGTGTGCGAAGGAGGAGAAGGAGGTGGAACAGGGAGCGGCTGAAAATGATGAGACAGCAATGGCGACGTGGAGGAATGCAAAGCGGTGGAGAAGTGGACAGAGGGCGAAGCCACCGCGTTAGCAGAGGAACCCGTTAAGTGCGTCGGAATGTGCTGTGGGGCGGAGTGCTGCGCCGGTGTGGCGGTGGAGGGCAGTCCGGATGTCAGAGGCGAGGGAGGGCGTACCATATGAAGCGATGACGCTTTACTACTACTGCGGCTCCCGCCACCGGCTCCCACACCTTCATTCCGCTCACGGTCGAGGCTGCTGCTGATGCTGTCCTTCTGTGAGATCAGCGTCTCGCCCGCGACAGCACTGGCCCCAATCGTCGCCGCAGAAGGGGAGGGAAGCCAATGAGGTCCCGCCGCCGCTCTCGTGTCGGCTTCTCCCGCTGTGGTGCGGAGGCCGACTGGGTCGTCTAGCCACAGCGACGGAGGGCTTCCACAGCCTCCCTCCTCGGTGGTGGTAGTCGTTGTCGGTCCACCTGGCAGACGCGGTGCTGCGGCGGCCGAACCCATCGGCAAAGGGGGTACCTGCGCCGGAGAGACCCGTGCAGAGAGAAGCTCCTTTCCCAAAACGCGCGGTAACGCCTCTCCGGTGTGCACTTCCGCTCGCCTCCGCAACGCACGCGCTGCTGCCGCTTGACGCACCTCCGCTTCGTCCTCCAGTTGTCTCAGCACGTCATGTTCCATGCGAATCAAGTCGGGTATGGTGGGGAGAGAGGCCTCCGCAGGCAACAGCATCCACAGTGCGTGTTGACGACGTCGGCACTCCAGCTGTACCGACGGCGCTTCAAACAGCAATGCCGGCTCGCCATCGGACGAGGCACTGCTGCTGGAACTTTCCTCCGTATCGCACGCCGCAGCGCTCGTGAAGCTCGCTCCCACATCTTCAGAAGCCACCAAAGGTGAACCTGTAGGAGTCACTCCTGACTCAGGAGTGGAAAGGGGCTTCTTCTTCTTCGCCATTGCATCACGGAAATGAACAGTGTGAGGGGTGCGGTAGGCGGTGGTGGTCGGTGCAGCTTCTGCGCCCTTGCCGCCTTGAAGCACAGCAGCGGCCTTCTCCGTCTTCTCAGAGCTTGGACTCGTGATCACTGGGGCTGCGTGAGCCTCGACCGAAGAGGGACTCCCAGCGGAAGTGGCAGTGGTAGCGCAGCCAGCGAGGGCCACAGTCGACTCCGCAAGAGATCTAGAGAGCTGACTTCGGCCCCTTCGATCCATCGAAGTGCGGATAGGTTCCTCTTGGGGGTGTAAGGCACCCTCTGGTCCCTCATGTACTCGTTCGAGTTCCACATTCCCTTCTTGTGGTGGTGGTGGAGCCTTGAGAGCGGCGATAGAGTAGGCCTGATACAGTGGCTCCATTACCGTCAAACCATACCGCCACAGCATGAAGCCTTCACGGTCTTCACCCTCTTGCAGCAGGAGTTGACTGGTCACGAGCGGGTCGGCGGAGTAGCCTGTGGACGCCCGGTGCAGCGCTCGAACGGCCTGCTCATCCTCCTCGTACGCCTCTCGCCACCTCGGAAGGTCCTCTTCATTGAAATCTTTCATCTTCACCTGTCTCTCCACTTCTGGAAGCGGCGTGGCAGTACATAACGTGCGCACCGTCATCGGTACAGTACGCGCAGCAGGCGTGGTGCAGTGTGTTTCTGTGCTGCCACGCATTCTCTGCTGCGGTTGGGCGTGAGGTGGCGGTCCTACTCTTGAAGAAGTGGCTCGCACGGGGGAAGGGAGAAGTGGCGCGAGAGGTCCCGCGGGAGTGTACGTCGTGAGATGCATTCGCCCCCCGTCTCGCTTCACGTCTTCCGTCCCTGCAGCGGCTTCCATACCGGTGGCACGACTGACATAATCCGCGTTCCATGGTGAGGTGTTCCCTTGTGAAGTAAGCCATCCACCCTTCTTCCGCCCTGCTCCACGAGGATGTCGGTCACCACGTCCTTCGTTGTTGTTGTTGTCGTCGCCTTCGTCCAGGTCCAACTCCAACTCCTTCCCTTGCGAAGGGTGTGACGTCAAGGAGCACGACGCTTCTGACAGCGGGGAAGGAAACTGCGTAGGCATTTCGTCCTTCGCAGCAGCAGCAGCCGCGGCAGGCCGTACCTCTGGGCGTAACACTCTCACCTCTGGAAGAAACACGGGTGGAGACGACAAGAAGAACAAGGACGCATCTCCGCCCAACGTCCCGATATGTCGTTTGAAGGAGGGTAACAAGGAAAACAATTCCGTGTGGTTCATCTTTGCATCGACTATATCGTTATCGGAACGGTGTGTATAGTACTGAATGCGATGCGTGATACAAGACGACCACACGGGCGGTGGGCCGAGGAGCTCTTCTTTGTTCCAGTTCTTCGTACGGCTCTGCTCATCTGCACCAATGTCATCCTTACATTCCAATAGACCTCGCCGCTCTACTACGGCGTTAGGGGCACCTCGTTGTTCGATGATGCTGGTAACGCGCACCATAAGGCCCCTACCCGCAGCGGCTCGAGCCGTCACCCTTCGCACCACGCCACCCTTCCCGTGAAAGCCACCACCGCTGTGAGGCGAGCAGCCGGACGCGGATTCGTCTGTTCTACCCGCTGGAGGTACTGGAGAAGCCGACGGTGAACCGGCCCACCGTCGGCTTCGCGTATCGGCGAGTAGGACAATCCGGCCAGAGGCCACAAACCAGCAGCGATCTTCTGCCTTCTCGGCTGGAGCGACGATGGCGGCGTGTCGTTCCGCCACGTCCAGCACCACCTCCCCTGAGCGCGCATCCAGTACGACCGACAGACGGCAGCCACCACGAGCTCCAGGCGATACGGCTCGACAGGGGATCCAAGACTTCTCCTCCTTGTGAGAAGAATGAGAATGCGGTAAGCGCGTTCTAGGAGGCGGTACATCCAGCTGATTGGGATCCGGCGGTCGACGGTAGAATAGTGCTATACTGCTGTCTTGGTTAGAGAGCACCTTCTCACGCAGAGGGGAGTGGCCCGCTGGAGGTGCAGCTTCCGCTCCGAACGTGCGCTTGGAGGACGCAGCTACATAAAAAAATCCGGCAGGCCGCTGTACCGATAGTGTCACCGTTCGAGGCTCACGAGGTCCACTCATACCGCTCTCAGTTGAAGATGGAGCGCCACAAACATCTTGTTGGAGAAAGCTGCGAAAGGGAAAGAAAGCTGTTTCCAGCGTTCGATGGTTCGACGCCACCAGCAGAGGAACCCTCAACCGTTTTCTCGTATCTATTTTCACGACCATCTGAAAAGGGGAATCTACCGCATGGCACCACGAGCAATGCGTACGACAACCTTTCCCACCGCTGCGCTGCTGCACCGAACACAGCAAGAGTAGCTGCGAGGTGAAATCCGTCATCTCTCCATTTTTGGTGGTTCGGCTCCACCAGGGTAAGCACCAGCAGTACGGTTGCACATCGGCCCCACAGCAATCAGCACGTGAAACTGAGAAGGAAGATTCGGATTGAGTGGATCTGGAGGTCGTACGTGTTCGGCGAAGAGTTCGCTGCAACAGTGGTGCTTCCTTGTGAGCCTTCCCCTTCTTCTTACGCGTTGTCTTTTCGCTCTGTTCGTCTTCCACTCTTTCTATACTGAGCTCGTGCTCACTCACCTTCGTCGCCGCCTCCTCAGATGTGCTGCTCTGCGACGTCGAAGTGCTCCCTGCAGAAGACGACGAGCACAGCAGCGAAATGGCCGTGTGGCCTTCTCGCAGCGGTTTCCTTGCTGCAGCACCAGGTGAGGCAGTCGTGGTGCGAGACGATATTGCGCCATAGTACGACTGAATCGCATCCACTCCCGCCTCTCTCTCTTCCTTCAGCTCAACAGAGAGGCGGTGGTGGGTGTGCCGCTTCGTTCTCGCGTGAGAAATGGAAGGGCGTCGGCTCTGTGGCCGCTGAGTGCTGGGGTAATGAGAGGAAGGGGTGTGGCTGGTGGAGGCAAGGGCGGTACCCGAGCCCCTTCGTCGCTCCTGCTTCCACTCCTGGAGGTTTGCAGCAGAGGGCAAGGGGTCGGTGGCTGGACTTCCGCCAACGAGGTGATCCACTACAGCACGCCCAGGCGTCTGGGAAAGAGGAGTGGTGAAGTGTGGCGGCGACGGGGTGGTCGTCCTCGTTGGGGTCTCATTAGCAGCTCCACTCTTCCCTTCTTGCTGTTCTGGCGCGTCCTCGAGAGGCGCTTCTTCGGCGTCGTGTCGATCGTTCGGATGCCGCGGCTGGTCTTGGTGGGAGCCCCCAGGGGATCGGGACCTGCCAGAGGCATGTGGGGTCGCTTCTCCACGCTTTGTGTGTCTTCCTGACACCACAGCTTCCTCCTCCATGCCCGTGTCGTCTCGCATCTCACGTCTCCACGAACGCTCTCGGGTGTAGCGCTCCAGAAGGTGCGCCACCGCATGACGATACAGCGGCAGTGCGCACGGATGCACCACAGGGAGGACGGGTGAGGTGTGAAAAGCCTCCCACAGCCGCCACCGCTCCGTCTCCTCATCGACCACTTCGCGTTCCCTTCTGTTGGACGACATTGAAGGAGTACACAGATCTCCATCCGGACGAAGAGTCTCTGATATCGCTTCGTTCTTCCCTGATATAGGCGCCGCCTTCGTCGTCGGACTTCCTGCTGTGCCTTCATGTTCTTCCTGTGCTTCCTGTGCTTCCTGTTCTTCCTGTTCTTCCTGTGCTTTTGGCACTGCCGATGCGTTACCACGCGAAGCAGCGCCGGAAAAGACGTTGGCGTTTAGAACGATGTCGTGCCTTTCATCTACCTCTTCGGTCTCGCCCGCTTCATGGTCCATCTCTCCGCTCTGCGAAGCGCTCAACAGTTTGACGTTCGCATAACGTCTCCTGTGCTTCGATTGCAGTGGATGGGATAGCGCTGCGCACTGACTCCCTGGACCGCCCACTTGTATCCCCAGAGCCGCTGCGGCGGCGCCGTCCCGCGCACGCGGTGGTCGAAGACGACTGCGGAGCAACGGAAAAGGTGTCTTCTCGCTGGGCTCTTCGGTGGCGGAATGCACCGGCACGCCATCGTGGAGTTGCTGGAAGTATTCCTCAAAAAAGACCTTCACGCCGTCTAAGTGGGTCACGGCCATCACACACGGTTGCTGCTGCAGCCCGGAAGACCAATACAGGTCTTGAATGCCCTTCGAAGAACACGTTTCCGTCTCTGACTCCGTTTCAGGAAAGGACGTATTGTGAGTCTTCCAGGGAGGGGTGGCAGTGGCGCTGGAGGAGAAATACAGCTCCTGCCGCACAGGGTGTGTGGTATCCGGTGCGGCCAGATCCCAGAGCTGAATCACCTCCACATCGTACGGACCCGAGAGCAGACGTCCGGACGTTGCGAGGTAGCGATACGCTGTGCCCATGAGAGGGAGCGGTGCAGAAGGCGATGACGGCGGCCCACAGGCCACCCGCTCGCAGAAGCACATACTCGGCAAGTCACCTGCGGTATGGAGTCGATGGCCACCTTTTCTTCGCGAATGGCGACGATGATGTTGGCTGCGATGCCAGCCATACGCGCCAGCGCCCACGAAAGAGTTCGAGGACGCTTTGTCTTCCGATCCGATGGAAGAGTGCGTGGACGAGAAGATGGATCCGCTTTTCGTGCTGGATGTGGCGGACGGACTTCTGCTGCCGCTGCTTTTTCTGCCCTCGGAAAAACTGCTCATGCCGCGGGCATCAGAGAAGGGTGGGCGGTGGAACCCGGTCGTGCGGGACAATGAGGCGCTGCTACGGCCATACAAACCTTCGGTCTCCTCCTCCACTCGTTCAGTAAGGGACGCGGTGAGGTACCGGCGTTGGTGTTGTCGTCGTCGACGTGGCGGCCAACGAGACAGAGAAAATGCTCGACGCTGCCAGTAACGCCAGACAAAGTAGTCCGGGTGAACGCGCCAGCCTCCACTCCCACACCACCACCCGCCACCATCCACTGACCTCCTGAGGGGGTTTGGGTTCCGTATTGGAAACCTCCATGGAAGCGTAGACGGTAAAGGAGAGCCATGGATGGAAGGAGGCGTATGGCGTTGCGGTGTTGCTTCGGGGTGTTGTCGCTGAGGAGTCCCCCCACCACCTCCCACTCCATTTACTGCATCGCTTCTTCGGCCTCTTCTTCTTCGTGTTGCGCGCGAGGTGGTTCTTCCACCTTTGCAATTCGTCTTGGTGGCGGTGATGTCCTTCATCACCTCTCCCCACTCCCACCGTACCACGCCGCGCAGTGCTGCTTCCAAAATGTTTTGCAGTGCTTGAGATGATGCCCCCAAGTAGCGGTACGACATCCTCTCCTCAGTGGAAGGCGGACTCCCTGGACCACCGCCCGCCTCCTCAAACCTGGGTGACGGCGAATGAAAGGGGGATCCAGCTCGATGGTCATCACCTGCACCCCGAAAGATTGGTCGTCCGTCTCTCGCATGCAGATGAAAGGGGTAGTTGTAGGATGCCGCGTTAGCCCCCTCAAGGGGGTGTGGCTCGCTCGACTGGAATGACGACACCTCACCGAATTGAAGGTAGCTCGCACACGAGCACCCCACCCGTAAGCGGCGTGCGACCTCAGCCTCGAGGAGCTCGTGTGGGAGCGAGAGGTTGTCGCTTCCCTTTACCTTTTCTTCTTGTACGGGGTGCGGTGACGAGCGGCTGAGGTTCGCGTGGTCGCTCGTCTGCTCCTCCGCCACTCCGTGAAGTGAGGGTGCTCCATCGTGTGTCTTACCGGGTGTCGATAGAACAGCGTAGGTCTTTTCCTCCATGTGGGGCATTTCGTTCTCTCGCGCCACTGCTGCGGAACGAGAGGTTTGCTGCCCCACGGCAGTCGGCGGCTCCACCCGTAATGGAGGTCGCGTCATCGCTGTGGTCCCTCCCTTCTGCTGCATTGCTTCTGAAGCGTGCGCCGACTGCATCGCACGGTCTGGCAGCATCTCCAGGCGGGACAGCGTTCCATCCGATGGAAGGGGAGGGGAAGACAGCGATTCGATCCCCCTCTCATCAGTGGGAAAGGATGACGACGAAGAGCCCGAAACTTCCAGCATCTCCTTCTCCGATCTCGTGGAGGGGAGCAAGGGCGACGTCGTCGTCTCGGGTGCGGGCAGAAGGTGCGCCGGAACAGAAGCGGACGCGTTCAAAAAGGGCGGCGCATCGTTCCACGCCGTCTCGTCCGCAGTCGCCTCTACCGCCACGGAAGAGCAGCCTTCGGAGGCGATTTCATCCATCGGTGTGGTGGTCATTCCCCTCGCCGCACCGCCGACTCCTTCGCGCGATGGAAAAGGAGTGCGCCCCACAGAGGCAGTGGTGGAAGCGGATCGGACGTCGCGACGACTACCAGCGTCGGGAGAAGCGACTCGCGGCGAAGCCCAGCAAGCGGGAGCAACTTCTGTCACTTCCATCACCTCCGGTACGAATCGCACGCCCACAAAGAGTTCCGAGATGATGTTGTCCACGGAAAACGGGACGCTGCCATCAGTGGTGGAAGGCGTCGTTGGGGTGGAGGCAGTGGGGGACGGGCTGGTGATGGAGTTGGTTCGCTCTCCCTCCTCTGTCCCAGTGCTGCTGCTGCTGCTCCCGTACCATGAGGCGGGGCCTGTTCGCCACGTCAACGATAGCACTGCCCCGTACACGGGCACCGGCTCTTCTTCGTGCGTCTCCGAAGAGAATCTCGTCCATGGGGCCGACACGCACCTGTAAAGGGCTTCGGCAAAGCGGAAGGGTGTATAGCGGTGGCAGCAGCAGGCGAGCAGCGACAAGGTGGTCTGCTCATCGGCAAATGCGTGGCGGCAGCCCTCACAGCTGGGCAGATCCCCATCCTCCACACTGCCTTCGGTGGCGGTCTCACCTTCCAGAGGACTAATGCTCGCACCACCGTTCCCTTCCTCTCCGCTTCTCTTTGAAGCCACCGAAGTGGTTGGAGTATTCTGCGGTTCGCTCTTGTGCGGGGTAGAACTCGGTGTAGTGCCCCCACTACAGCCCGCGCGCTGCACTGGCGGGAGCGTGTGGCGTCGAAGAACAGCTGAAGAAGCGGTGGCGGCGGAGGCGTGTGGTGCGGCTCCCACCTCCCCCTTGGAAGACACATCGTTCCCTGCACAATATTTCGTCGGCATTGCAGCGATCACTTCCGGAGGCGATACGCTGAGAGAGACGTGAGGCCTCACTTCCGCTCTTCCGTGATGCGTCGATACGTTGTCCTCCGCGTATCGTTCTTCATCGTCTTTTGGTAGCGCTTCTTCGATACCCATCTCGTGGTACGCCTCATAGGTGGCATAAAAGTAGTCGTACACCTCACCGTAATGCTGCTGAATAAACTTCGCCAGTGCGTCCGCGTCGTGCGCCTCGCGCCGCTTCTTCTGCTCCGCTGCGTCGTGTTCTTCAGAGGCAAAGGACTCCCATGCGCTGGCCTCCTCCGCCAAACACTGATGTAGTCGCTCCGTGTCCAAGAGGAGCAGCACGCCTTCCGCGGTCCCCAAAGCGAGTGTGGACGTCTCTGCGGGGTGGTACGCCGCTGCAGTGAAGTGACTCCAGCGAAGGAGCTCTGCTGCTGCCATGTGATCCGAGTCTTCTATGAGGGGGGCGAGGCAAGCAGGGAAAGACACGCCGTCTGTACAAGCTCCAGCCGCACGGGAATAAGAAGGGGAGTGGTGTCGATGTGGTATCGTTGTTGAGGTGTGCGGAATGCTGGAGGTGCGTGGGAAGGGTTGCCATTCATCGCGTAAGGAGTGGGATGGAGAGGTGCGCCGCGAGGAAGGCAACACGCTCTGACGAGGAAGCGGTGAAGGAGACACCACTGCGGAAGTCCGACGTGTGTGGAGCGCACATCGGATGGGAAGACCACTTCCTCCCCACCACGAAAGGGGCAGCAGGCAGCGCTGTACCGCAGAGATATCCGGAGAGACAACGGCGCAGCGTGAATGACTGTGCTTCACTGGATGAGGAAGCCAACGTCGAGAAGACGAAGATGCGAAAGGGAGAGAAAAAGGATTTTGTTGCTCAGTGCGCGTGTAGGGGCAGTGGCCTGGCAGAACGTCCGCCGTAATTGCCTCGGCAAGAGATTTTGTCCCTGAAGTCGATCCCACTCCACGTCGCGTTATCCACGACGACAAGCCCTCGCAGACTGAGGCACGAGGAAAAAAGGGCATTGGATAGCGGCATCCTTCTCCCCCACCACAAATGTTCTCACTCCCGTCCTGCAGTGCATGGGCGTCACTAAGGCTTCCACTGCCTTGTCGTTGGGGTTCCGTCTCATTATGGGAGCCGCGACGTCGCGTCGGTGTACGAAACCCGGTCGATGCTCGACGCGGATCGCTGAACACGGCGTGGCGACACGGAAAGGCGTTCGGGAAGGGGTTCCTCGCTGCCGCTGCTTCTGCTCGGCCCGCCAACTCCACTGGACTTACGCCACGGGAAGGAGAGGAGGCACGTTGCTGCAGTAGTGGTGGTAAGAGAGCGGAGAATCCCACACCCAGCGAGCACAAGGGGGAAGACTGCCACTCCGCCCTCCCGCTCCGATCCACGCGCGACGTCACCGTCCCCATCCATGCCCCGCGCTGTCCATCCGCGTAGAAGAGAAACAGTCTCTTTGGGGTGTCTTCACCGTGCTGGCCGCTGCAGCACAGAGGTGGCTGGTGCGGCCAACGCGAAGCATTCCTCACCTCGGCGGCCGCTCCACTCCACGTCAGCGCTGACTGCGGGAGATGCCGCCGAGCGGTCGTGATGGGCTCCAACATCCGGGATAAAAACTTCACGTCTCGTCTCACATCCTCAGCATCACGGTGCGGTGGTGGCTGCCGGCTCGCGGTGGAGCCGCCCTCTTGCGAGGAGGGAGACGACGTGGAAGGAGCGGGACCGCTGGACTTCCTGCCAGCCGGGCCGTCGTTCGCAGTCGGAGATCCCGCAGCGGCGGTGCAGTCCTCCCCTTCTTTGCTCCTCTTCTTCCTCCCGTTTCCCTCTTCGTGTGTCCCACTCACCGCCTCACACCCTTCCTCCGCCTTGTGCGCAGTGGCGGCGGTCCGCATCTCTTGACGCCGATTCGAATTGTGCTTTAGAAAGGGCGGAGGGGACGGCACACGTAACACGGCGAAGGGCCGCACTCGAGTAGCGCCATCCCTCCATCCATCACGAGGGGCCGGCAGTGATGGTGATGACGCCGCGGCAGCGACGGGGTGAGAGTAACCACGTCCAACAGAAGAAGAGTTGGAAGTCCGAAGCCGTCGCGTTGGTTGCTTCGCTCCCGCATCTTGAAGAGAAGAAGAAGCCGGTGTGGCATGGGAGGAATGTCCTCGTTCGTGCGACAGACGTCGTGAGTAGACGGGCTGCGAGTGAGGCCGAAGAGACGTCTGCGAAGGCGTTGTGCGTCGGCGGTGGCGTGCTCGGTCCTCCTTGCCCTGCTGGTCACGATGATAGTAATCTGCACGGTGATTCGATGTCTTCATCGCGTGTCCCCAACGCTCTTTACAGAGCACCTCCTCCGCGAGCTGCTCTTCATCGAACTCGTACCACTCCTGTGGGGTACCCACTGCACTAGCCGCGATGCGATGACTCAAATCATATAATCGAATCCGAACTTTGTCGTGGTTCTTGTGGTGGTGGTGGTGGTGGTGTGAGGGAGAACGCGTGGGAGCGCCGTGATGTTGTTTCTGGATCTGAACGCTCTGCTCGGTGCCACACGCAGTGACACAAATGTGTTCGAGTGTGGGGTGCTGCCTTAAGAGCATCCAGGAAGCCGATATTATTTTTTTGTGTGTGTGTCCAAGAACAGCAAAGCCCACGTTTACAAAAATGTTTTTTGACAACAATAAAAGTTTACGACAAAACGAAAAGAAAATGAAAGGAGAACACTGAAAAAATGATCTTTTTGTTGAAATTGGTTGTTGTGCACTATTTGCTTCTATTCTTTTATTTTTACTATTTTTATTTTATTTCAGATAATGTTTGACTTCAAGAGTGCTTAGTTTCGTCGTGTTCAGTGTTGCGAGTTTCTGTCGCTCCACTGAAAGGACTATACTAAGGGTGAAACACGTTTTTAAAGGTAATCAATAGATGATCTTAATCGAAGCCTTAACAAGAGGTTTTAACCTTTTTTTTTTTTAAGAAGGATCGATGGATAGATTTTTTTATTTACTTTCTGTTCGATAGAAAAAAGAAAAAGAGAAAAAGAGGGAAACCATTTATTCCGTGTGAGGCTCGTTTCAATACACCGCGGCAAAGTGTCATTTTTTAGCTCAAAATAAATAATTATTTATTTATTGATTTATTAAATTATTTATTTATTTTGTGTGTGTGCGGGGGAGGGGGGGGATTTGTCTCTTCATTTCTAGCACGCATCTGTGGATCTGCACGCCAAATGCGAAGAACAAAGATAATATCTAAATTTTATACTAACAATATTTGGACGCCTTCGTGTACAGGTATTTGTTGATTTATTTATTTTTGTGGGGTGATTCCTTTTTTCTGAATGTCGAACTCTTCTTTTCTTTCCTTTCTACTTCGTGAGCTGCTTTCCATCGGGCAGACTAATTTCTTTTCGCCCTTTTTATTTTATTTTATATTATATTTTTTTTTAGCATTCCTTCGTATGGTTCTCTTTTTTTTATCCCCCTTTCGTCACCTTCATTCCTTCGAGGAAGTGGGTTTCAAGACGGACAATGGCGCAAAGAGTTCGTCCTCTGATGGCAGCGACGAGTCGTCTTCGCCCTCCGCCTCTGCAGAAGCGCGTGAGGCGGAGCGGCTCGCCGTCGTTGTGATGGGGTTCCCCGCTGCAGTGGCAATGTCGTGAGGGGGGCGCTCCCAAGAAATGGTGCGATTCATCTTCGCTTCGGTGTGCGGCTCGAGTGCTGAACGAGCGGGAGAGGCGGTAGAGGGGACAGAGAGAGAGGAGGATGTCGCTCGCAGAGAGGGGTTCGTCATGTGTTGCTCCTCCGCATTCTGTACCGTATCGGTCGCCGGACGTGGAGAGGGAGATCGCTGCCGTGGGGCCGGATGAGTGATGACTTCCCTCGCACCGGCTTCAACGACGCTGGTGCTTTCCTCTTGGAGTGGTGCCGGTAACGCGCCATCTGTCTCTCGCTGGTGATGGAGTTCTTGCTGAGGCGCACCGAAGGTCGTGGGAGTGGCGTTTCGAGCCGATGATGGCTGTCTCGATGTCGCGGAAGACAAGGCACGAGCTGTGTTGAGCCTTTCCGGATCCTGATGACGTGTGGCGGACTCGCTAGTCAGACGATGGGACGGTGGTACCGCAGTTGCGATCGCTCCACCTCGAGACTCTCTCGCAGCCCTGTCAGGCATCGCTCCATTCCCTTCGTCGTCTTCGCCTTCGTCGTCCGCCTGCTCATCCCCGTTGTCCCCCTCGCCTTCTAGAAACAAGTGGGGAATCACGGCGCCCACGACGTGTTGAAAGCCTTGAAAGAGCCCCGAGAAGGTCTCCGCCGCGGCGTTGGTCACCACGCGTTCGAGCTCGTCCGCCTCATCCTCGTCCTCGTCGTCATCGCTCTCCTCCTCGCTCTCCCACTCCTCATCCTCGTCGTCATCGCTCTCCTCTGGGCTCTCAGACAGCTCCCTCTCCAAGTCCTCGTCGCGCTCACGGCGTCGGAGGCCCCGTTGTTGTCGACGCGCCTCTGCAGCGACCTCGCGCTGGCGCTGGTATGTCTCGGCAAGAACGTCGTACTGGGACTGCGTGGCCGCCCACTGCCGAACCCGCAGCAGAAAAAGACGCACAAAGTAGCGCGTGAAGAACTCCCGCGACGTCACCTTCCCAAGCGGCAGCGGTGGCAGGAGCGAGTCCTTGCTGTCCTCGCTCGCCAGCACCTCGCTGCTCGCCTTCGCCATGTTCGAGTCCTCACCCGTTGTCGTTGTCGTTGTCGTTGTCGTCGCTGCACCCGGTTTGTTATTCGGCTTCCGCGCCGCACTCGAACGGCAGCACCGCTTGGAAGTCCCATACCGCTGAAGCTGAAGGCGAATGTGATGGCTGGATCGGCACAGGCGCTCTTGCAGTCCCCGGCAGGAGTTCTCCACCACCAGACGCAACGCGGGTGGAACGGTGAAGGACGTTGACGCAGCGGACGGCAGTGCGTCGCGCGTGAACGGTGAAGCCCTCGGCGCCGTCGCATCAACAGCTCCTTCGGTGGTGCTGGGTGCGAGGGGGCGATGTAACTCCTGCTGAAGTGCCTGTTCGATCTCCACATCGAATCCTTCGCCCCAAGGGAATAACGATGCCCCGTAGCAGTACAGCCAATTGTTCGTATCACCAAACGGAACCAGAATGCGCTCCAGCTGCTGCAGTACGGTGACCTCGTGCAAGACCTCCGGATCCAGCGCATCATTGTGCATCGTTGCTTTCTGCGTTCTGTGTTGCGGCCCCACGACCTCTTTCAGCATTTTCTCCTCCGAAGGGCGATTCGCTACAAACAACTCTCGCTGAAGTTGCATCCATTCCGTTGCATGGAGTGCGGTGAGAAACGTAGCGGCATCCCGTTGAAGGTCACACACCTCCTTTTCGTGCTGTCGCTGCAGCTCGGTAGCTAGGCGACGCATAGGAAGGTCAATGATGGCCTGATGGTCGAGGCACTCGTACTCCTCGTCACCGTGGTCGTGATGTACTTCTTCCTTTTCTTGGTCTTGCTTGTCCTCCCCACTACTGCTGCACTCTCTCCGCACAGCGGCTGCTTGTGCGGCAGCATCGGCGCGTGCGACCTTCTTGGATAGCCGACCGAGCCGGGCTCGTAGTCGAAACAGTCGAACCACCACGGCACTCATGCCTTCGTCTCCGGCCCAAACTGGCGCTGTGGCCAAGACGGCCTCATCGTCTCGAGTGCGGCGCTCGGAAGCCGCTTGACGCTCCGCTGCCGTGTGGCAAAAGGCAAACTCGTCCTCCGCGTCTTCTCCATCTGTGGCTCGTGGGGTCCGTCGGCCGCGGCCACGACGAGAAGCCGGTGTGGAATCCTCGCCACTGCTGAGGTCCGGCGCCTCCTCTGGGCCATCGCCGAGGTTGCGAGAGACGGCCTCCATCAAATCCGCTGACTCCTGTCGCACACTCTCTATAAAACCCCTCCATCCATCGGAGGAAAAGGCATTCCACATTAAAGTCTTCAAAACAAATTCGAGAACCACGCAACAATCCTTCGACGAGACACTACGACTCTAAAATCAGCACGATAGATGTCAAAATGAATGCAAATAGAGCTGCGCTTATGAGACGCACCGCTTCCCCTCCAACGAAAGAAACGTATTGGAAGTTTTCAGAAAAAAAAAAAGAGTATATATATAAGAATAATATAAGAATCGAAAAAAGAGAGAGAAAAAAAAAAATGGAGTTGATGTGATGAAGCACATACGGAAGCACGTCGTCAGAGGAGTAAGTCAGTTGCACTACTTTACGGTTATGGATTTGTATGTGTCTTTTTGTTTTTTTTTGCTTTGCTTTCTGTTTTCCCGTGAATTTTGCTCGTGGTTCGTTGCAGTCCGAAAGAAAGAAGCTTACTTCTGTGCTCGTACCTCTGCAGGAATGCGCTCCCCATCTGTGTGGCGTACATGGCCTCCCACCTGCGCCATACGCGTGGTGTAGTACAGTACACTGATGTGTCTTGGTACACGACTCTCACTCACAAGGAAAGGGGGCCGTAGACTGCAGCTGAGAGAAATGTCGTTGTACGAATTGCATTGGCCCCAGTTCACAGGATCTGCGGGCTCGTCGTCCGCTCCGTGGGCACCCACCCGGCCCACAACGGCATGCAAGAGTTCAGTGACGACGTGATCTGAATGTTTGGACGAAGCAATAGTATGCAGGGGGGGGGGGGGGTGATGCCGTAGCGTTTCTCTGCCGTGAAGTCTGATTGGTTTGGAAAAACTCAACAACGTCTTCACCAGCTCCACATTCCCCAGCCCAATGGCAGAAGACAAAAGGGTCACAAGGTTTTGAAAGCCGGGTGGCTGCACGATGGCGCCGTCCCAAACTCAGTGCAGTGAATAAGCTCTAGATCCAGCTGAGGAGACGTGTGCATCGCCTTCCACAGCTGTCCTTCCGGCTCGTTCACAGAGATTCATCGTCCCGAGCCGCCCACACACCGCCTCTTGCATAAGTCCCCTTGGGTTATTTTGGGTTCTCCTCCAATATGACGCGATGTCCCACGACTTTTCTTTTTTTTCATTCCCCGCCTGAGCAAAATGCCAGCTCGATGACGGAGCCACCTCCGTCCAGCAACGCATCGGCATGTCCCCTCTGGGCTCACACAGATGGCGCTGGCAAAAACACTGCAGCACGTCTCGATGGAGCAGAGCACAGTGGGAGGTCATGAACAGCCTGGTAGTCAGCAGTTCTTCTGGTGAACCATATCACCAGGTGGTAGGACCCTATACCAGAACACTGGCCCATTACATTATCTTATTCTACAGCCTGTTAGCCAGGCTCTAGCACAGTGGCAACATTCATCTTTAGAATGATGGAGATGCAGGCAGGCATTCTCTACCGAGGAAAACGCAACGAATCCAAGATCGATAAGTGTCACTTAAGAATCTATATTTTATTGACTTTGTCCTGCGATGTATGGTTAAAGTATCAATCACCTCTTCTGTTCTTCTTTGTTATAAACTAATAGACTTCAAGTTGTTAGCGTAGGTCTCGTCGTTTACGACTTTTATTTTTGACTTTTATTTTTGCTATTGTTTACAAGACATGTCCAGGTTTGAGCATGCTCCCTCGGATGACGAGAGAATGGCTACTCTCAAAGCGAACATTGCTGATCGCATGAAAACGTTCGACAAACTCCTTCAGGATAAGGTCATTACGGAAGCGGACCACTCCGCTCACAAAAATAGAGTGGTACTGGAGGCCGTCGAGGCTTTTGACGCCCAGTACATGACATCCAAAAAGTCCGTGGACGAGACGTTCACGAGCGAAGAAATCAAGAGAATGCCGTGGTTAAAAGAGCTTCTCAACCAGAGGGACCTGTGGAAGAGACACGCTTCCGCAGTTGCAGCAGACCCGGATGACTGGGAGACCAACGTGAGGAGGACCTACTTGGCAAAGGCCACCTCCCAAAGCCTTTCCCCACTGCTCGCGATGATAGGACAGTACCTTCTGTTCTTTCAAGACACCGAGGAGGGTCGCCGTCGTCTCCTCGAGATCCTATTTCTGCAGGACTCCGAAGCGAGGCTGAGGATCCACAACTGGTTCATGCTCCGCACAGCCGAACAGGGGCACGACGTCAGACACGGCCACAAGGTGTCAAAGCTCACAGTGCCGATGTTCCCGTGGAGCGACCATGTTCTGAAGGAGTTGAACACGAAAATCCTTGACTCCGTGTCGGATGCAGAGCCACGCGTGGAGGGCGGTGACTTTCCTTACCCGGCCAACGACAAAAATCGCAGCCTTTTTGCGCCAGAGGGGTCGGTGCTGCGCTGAGTCGCCACTCTGGAAGGTGGAGCCGATCATCTCCCTGTGCGGGACGCCAACGGACAGCCGTTGAATTATTTTGTCGACGTCCAGGTGATCAAGAACGCCTGCACTGCCATCTGCAAGGCCTACAAGATCAATGATAATAAGCTTTACGCTTATATTCAGCAGCTGGACGCAAAGGTAGAAGAGTTGAAACGTCGACGTCCGGGCATCCAGAAAGTCCAGCATGTCCACCACTACGAGGCACCAATGGATGAGTATGGCCACCCACGCCGTAACCGCACGTCCACGCGAGGCCGAGGAGTCCGTACTACGTACCGAGGTGGCGAGCCGGCGACTACGGAGCAGGAGACCACGGAATACCCAAAAAACGTGTAAGCCCCGCCTATCCAGAGGCGGGGGTCCACAGTAAAAAGCGTTCGTCTCAACACGCAACACGAGACAAAAAGAATCTACGAGGAGGAAACCTGACAAAGGGAAAAACCTCAGATTCCGAACTAGACATCATCTATGGCAGGTATCTTCCGGAGCGCAGCGTTTTACGGTGCAACACGCTTCCACGCCTGGACCCTGCTGTTGTATCCTTCATCAGAAAGGACCTGAGGGCAAAAGGGAGACTGTTCTTCCCACTCTTCATCTGTCAACACTGGATTGCCGGCATTCTTCACACAGATTCCTTAACGGTTTTGGAGGAATAGGAAGAGGTACTCCCTTAACAAACTCTACGAGTACGCCTACGATCTGCTCTTCGCAAGGAACATTCAGATCATCTTCTTTTACCTTACTGGGAAGCTGAACCCGGCTGACCAGCTCTCACGCAACTTTGAGGTCCATAACTGGTCCATTGTCGTCAAGGATGCTGACGACATGGGCCTGCCGCCTCTCATGGGCACACGCTCACCGCGATGCGATGAGTACGTTTATGGTGTAAAGCGAACACCAACACAACAGTAAAGAGGAACTATGGGGCTGAGGTCTTGCCACAGTATGATTGCTACGAACGTAGTGAGAAAATGCTATGGTGCTGTATCTTGGATGTAAGACAAGATCAGCGGAAGACCAGAGCTTTCGTTATTCTTCAAGCATATATAGTTTATCTATCTCTGAGTGACAATTTGTCTGCTGGTGATCCTTCATCTTGAGAAATGAAAAATGCAGATAGTACTAATAATGATACTAATCATACTACACAACGATAAATCTATTGATCGGCGACTGGAAAGCACCTCTAATAATAGTCTTTACTTCTGTCCTTTGATTTCTCTTTGTATTTCTGTGGAAGGGAAAAAGAAAAAAAAAAATGAAAGAAAAATTATTCAAAGAAGCGAGAGTGAGCATTTCGATAGTCAACCGTCGCATTGGAGGACGTAAGGAATCCGAACTTGCAGTGTATTGACTGTTTATCTCGCTCTTAGTGGTGGTTAAGCGTGGTGTTAGCTC
Organism: Vickermania spadyakhi; assembly: GCA_030849815.1. Taxonomy (NCBI): domain Eukaryota; phylum Euglenozoa; class Kinetoplastea; order Trypanosomatida; family Trypanosomatidae; genus Vickermania; species Vickermania spadyakhi. The sequence goes on from JASAOA010001761.1 coordinate 47,573, forward strand.
GTGGGTGGAGAAGAAGCGTGTATAGCGGAGTTTAGAACACGTGTTCCTTCATCGAAAGTCGTTTTCCAAAAAAAGGGGGTGAACGTCTTTAATAATACTTTAAAACTATAAGCTCTCTCGTCCTCATTAAGAAAAAGCCTTTCAGCGCCACTGTTCTTATTTTTTTCTCTCTTTTAGGAGACCACACTTCTTCATCTTCAAAAAAGGAAAATTTTCGTTGTCGTTTTCCCCATTCAATAGATAAATTCAAAACTATCGCCACTTGCCTGACATCGGCGTATTATTCCCTTGTCTACCAGCCGCTCCACCGCCGTCTTCAGCTCGGCCTTCTGCACAGGGAACTTCATGCGTGCGGCTTGCTGCTTGGACCCGCCGCCGGTGTGGTGATACACCGGACTCAAACCACTCGCCGGCCGCAGATTCTCCTCCAACTCCTGCATGGAGGCTCTCGGGCACGACTTGAGCACCCGTGTGACGCCGATCTCGAGCTGGAACAGTCGCACCTTCTGCGCCAGCAGTTCCTTTTCGCGTTGAAGACGATTTTGCTCCGCGAGGTCCGCGTCGGATGTCCGGACGACGTCGCCTTCCCGCTCGTCTCCGGCTTCTTCGTCGCGTGGGCCGCCACGGGACGTGTGCGAGGCGAGGAGAGACAGCGGCACACCCGGATGTCGCAGAGCACGTCGGAGCTCTGGATTGGACGGCTTGGGCAGCGTCAGCACTCGCACGGTGGCGTGGTACCCCTCCTCAACCGTGTTCAGAGGACGATGATCCGACTTACGCGTGGAGGACGTCGCGGGCAAAGGCACCGAGGCGTTCCACGTGTCCGACCAAAAGTCGGAGCGTGGGTTGAGGCACACCACATCGGTCAGACCGAGAGGGGATGACGAGGAGACGACCGCCGCATCGCGCTTCGTGACGAGTATTGGGAGCGCCGGAGTCCTTAAAGACTGCAGAAACGGTGCCAGTACAGTTAGACGTGCGGCCGGGTTGGTGGGCGTCGGAACCGAGGAGGCGGCCACCGCGGAGGTGCGGCTGCTCCCACCCACCCGCCCACTCTGTCGTCCGCTTTCTGCAGCAGCCGATGGATCGCTGGTGTCGGTGTCACTCGCTTCCACGCCAATCAGCAGATCGCAAAGCGTCTGCACCATCACCCCTTCCGCACCGGCATCCTGCACCGCGAAGAGTACCGCACACTGCACCGCATCCCCGTGGAGCTCCACTTCGACCTTCGAGAGCGGCGAAATGCCTCCGGGTGGTAACAGCCGCAGCACCGCACGGGAGAGCTGTGGCGCCCACTCAATTCGCCGAGAAGGGTAGCACAGATGATAGAAATGCGTCACACTTTGCCACAACGCACACCACGAAAAGAGAGAGTCGCAACGCCGTCGGGTTGTGTCATCGCTCTGGTGAGGAGGGCTATGGTGAGGAGGCGGAGCCGACATCATGGTCGTGGTGCTTTGAGGAGTATTAAAGTAAAATGGAAAAGGCTTGAAGGTGGGCCAGATACTTCGGCCCAGAAAGAAGAGCGACAGCTCTGGAAGGGGGTGCGGGAGATGACGCACGACAGCCAGCGCCGACTGATTCTCCGGCTTGGACGTTGCATTGGATGTGAAACCATTGAAAACGTCGTCGGCGTCACCGTGGGACAAAGAGCTCGATGAGGTCACCTCCTCTACATCCTCCCAAGACGCTTCCTCTTCTTCTTCACGACGACGTCGACGGCGTTGTGGCGCACCGGAACGAAGCTCCTCTTCTTCGTTGTCAGCCGTCCACACATGAAACAATGTGGGTCCGGCAGTCTGAGCCCCACTAGTACGACTGGGATTTCCTGTCCCCGACTCCTCACCCCATAGAGAATCGTCTTGTTGTGCAGCAGAATCGCCTCGCAGTCGAGCTGGGAGACGGACCTCGGCTCTTCCACCCTTCTCGCACCACTCGCTGAACAAGCGGCTCAGCACACCCGCCGCCTCGTACTCTCGTAACATGGTGAGAAACACAGAAGTAAAGCCCTGGCCGCAACGGGTGTGCAGCGCCTCCACGAACAAATGCGCACCAGCGAGAGAACAGGAAGGGCTCTGGACATCCGCACAGGTGGCGGAGGGGTGGTGGTTGACCCGGTTCGACAAGGGGAGGGGCAAAAGTCGGCGTGCCCACCCTCGTTGCAGAGCGTGACGGAAAAAATTCTTATCCGTTAAGAAGGTGCACAAGTCTGCTGCCCGCCACAACGCCTCACAGATCCACTTCTGGAATACGGACGTCACCGCAGTGTTGCCTGTGTTCCCCGCTGCTGCAGGAGGGAGATGAATGATCTCATTCTGAAAGCGCTCTTCACCAGCAGTCATTTCCTCCTCGTCGAGTGCAATGGGTCCCGTGGAGCCCGTAAAGTAGGACGAGGTCAGCGACTCCGGTGTGGGGCTCGACGAAGGATAAAACGAAGCGGCAACTGTAAAAATATTCTCCAGTTGAAGGACGCTGTCGCGGTGGTCATTCACGGAAGTGGTGGAGAGCGAGGCGGTGCTCCCTTCCACTTCCTTTGGATCTGGCAAGGGTTTATCGTACCATTGCACCATCGTATCCGCGTATTCCGCGAGTTCTTCGCTGAGGAGCTCTGGCTCCATCCCCAGCAGAGATTGAATGCCTTCATGCACGACGAGGGACATGCTCTTTTGCTCCTCCAGAAAACACCACTGCACGGCCTCCTCGCCACGTCGCATGGTTTGGAGTAAGCCCAGTATGGTTTGCATCGGCTGATACGGCCTTAGTAACAAAGGTGGTGATCCTGAGCTAGAAGTCGGACTACTCCTACTGCTACTCGTACTGTTTGGTCCGTTGTGGCTTGTTTTGGACGAAGAGGACGGCGCGGTGGTGATCATCACCGGAGGGGGCGGCAGCGGCGGAGGTGGTGGCGCTGCTTTCGGTGTCTCCAGCGCGTGATGCTCTTCATCGCCGAGTTCCTTCCGCCGACGGCTCCACAGCTGAAACGCTTTCTGGTACTGTGCATAGTATCCAGGTCCCCGGACGTAGTGCCGCAGATGATGGATGCATTCCATTCCCTTCGACTCCACGTAGCTCTTGAATCCCTGTCGAATCTGATGCAGTTCCTCTGTGCAGCAGCTGGTGGAAATCAAGACCCAGAGCTGTCGTAGGGACGTAAACGTATTCTCCCCCATGAGCTCCTCGAAACCGCGTGGGCCGAGAAACGGATGATGCTCCACCCGATCGCCGAGCTCGAGGCATTGCTGCTTCAAGAGGAGTTGAAAGCTCGGGGTTTGATAGTACAGCAGCAGCGCACGTTCTACCGTCCTCTTGAAGTGGGCGTAGCTGTCGGGGTGTAAGTCCGCTGGCGTGTTGGCGGAGGCGGGGCCTGTGGAGCTGATCGAAGAAGGGGAGGAGGCGTTGCTGTGGAGTTTTCCGTTCTCTGTGTGGTGTTGCCCTGCGAGTTCTGATGACGAGGGGTGCGGTGTGGTGCCGCCTCCGACGTCCGACCAGGGGTTCGGGTGGCTCGATCCCCTGAGAACGCATCGTTGCTTCAGCTTGGCGATCGCGTGAGCGAAGGCGTGCACAAAATGTACAGCGCCAGACGGCGCGAGACTCTCCGGACTCGGCACGGAACCCGGTTGTCGTATGGTATGTAGACGACGCTGAAAGAGTTGAGCCGCTCGGTGCAAATAATAACATCGGAAACACTCCCGCAGCAGCGGTTCGACGAGGGGAAAATACAAGTGCAGCCGCGTGAACAAATCGGTAACGGTTTGCAGAAGCACGGTAGCCGCCTCCATCGGTCGAGGGCTCGCCAGCCTTTGCTTCTTCGAATGTGGGCAGGTCCATCCCTCACCGTCCTCACGCTGACGCTTCGTCACTCCTTCAGAAGGCACCGCAGTATCTGGCATCGTCATCCTCGTGGTGGAGGGGGGCAGCGCGGGGGTCGAAGCACTATCCGGCAGAGCGGCAGTCGCTTCAAAGCGTAACTCCTCCTCCGCCTCCTGCTGTCGCAACGAGTGCAACAGTACGTGAAGATACGCCATCACAGCGGTGCGCATCACTGGCGTTTGGGCATCCAGCACCGCTATCACCTGGAGAGGATCGACATCTGGGTCGATGCCGACGTGGAGGCCCGCATCCGTAGCCCCGCTGTCGGGCTTCCTTGAATTCAACCCACCCGACATCGCCGCAGCAGCTGTGGTGCCGCCCAGCAGCGGATGCGGCGATGGTGGCGCACCACTTGCACTTCTAAGGGGATGGGATGGATGGTGTTGGTGACCCGCTGCCGAGACGACGACTTTCCCGCTCCGGCGAACAGGACTGAGTCCACTCAGCGACGTACTGCCGCCGCTACTGGGGGTCACCGCCCAGTGGCAGAGAAACCCTCGGACCCACTTGCAGCCCACCTCCACCAAATGCGTTTCACCATACCACTGGCGGAGTTCTTGGCGCGGAACGCCGCTCCAGACCTCTTCGATCTCCTTCCAGCGGAACATCCAATCCCTCCAGAAAACACTTAACGACTGCAGCACCGCCATGCCCAGCAGAGCCTCGCCAGCGCGCGAAGAAGAAGAGCAGTGGTTCAACTGTGCGGAGGGTGCTTCGTGTAGCAAACCCCTCCAATCCGGTACGCCCTGGGAAAGCAGCTGGGTGAAGAGATTGCTTGGTAGTCCAGTGGAGGACAGGCCATCACTTGCGTCCTCCTCCAACTCGATCGGCGCCGTCGACGTTCTCGGAGCGATCTCGCGCTGAAGGCTGTCCCAGTACCCGCGGAAGAATTGCTCGCATTGTTCATGAAGGGCATGCAGCAGCGCGCGAGACTCCCCAGCCTCCACCAGCGCACAAACGGAGCGAAAGACAGTTTCCGGAGAATACGAAGCCAAGAATGCATCCATCGACGGCGAGGACAGCGCCGCAGTGTTCGCAGGATGACTTCGATAGCGTTGAAGGGGTGGCGGTGGTGGACGGAGCGGGAGACACCGCAGCGTGCTCGACGGCGCTTCGATGTGGCTCGTCCCTTCCTCCTCTTCACGAAGCGACTGGTTGGCTCCCTCACATCCCTTCTCGGAGTTGTTACTCGTAGCACCATCGTGAGAGCCATAAGAATAATAATACGCAAACAAGGCCCCCCTCGACAGCACTGCACGATTCCCATCCCCTGGTGATGACCCCGACGACGGGGGTACCGCCGCTGCATTAAGAGCCGAAGAAGGACGCTCCTCGACGACAGGGTTCGTCGTTGGGCTCCAGGGTGGAAAGACGATGAGGAGCATCTCCTTCACACGACTCCAATGCATGGAGAACTGCGACTCGCGCTGCTGCATGGCGCTTTGAATCGCCTGAGGGCCGCACACCGCGGGAGCGTCCAACGGAACGGCTGCTGCCGCACTCGTTTTCGTGGTCGCCGCAGCAGCAGTGGGATGCATCCCGGATTTCGGGTTCGGTGCGGCCGTACGCAGAGCCGAGCCTCCCGAGAGGACGGGGTGGTGGGCAGCAGCGGGGGCGCCACTGAGCGGGAGGGCGATCGAAGGCGGTGCTGCGGTGCTGCCTGTGATCTCTGCGCGGCGGGACGGGGTGAGCTGGTGCGACGGCGTGTGCTGACGAGAGCGAGCTGGTCGGGTCGGCGGCTTGTCGCGATTGCGATTGGAATTTGGATGAGAAGGAGAAGACATCGCAAAGACGCACAGCACAATTCCAAGAGATGTGAAAATTACAAAAAAAAAAATGGAAAATGATGTTTTAAAATAATGTGTGTGCTACTAAATTATTAACGTGTCACACTCCTTGATAAGGTGTTTGGTGCGTTTGTCACGTACTTCAAACGAGATCCACAGAAGAATTTAAAAAAACTACAAGCAGAAGGAGCATTAGCGGAAAGAAACGGTGAACAGTGGCAACGGAGAAAAACAAGTGATCTCCAGCGCTTTGTGATTGCACAGCAACACTCGCTGAAGGCAGAGAAAGGGAACACACCAATACTTATATTTATATTTATCTAGATGGAAAAGGAGAATGAAAGAGAATAGTGATGATTCCCTACCCTTGCAGGGCAGTGTAGAAGCAGATGTTCTGTGAAGGGGCTGATGCTACAGATCTGTTTTGTGGGTCTGCAGCCACCGCACCAATGCACTTGGTTGTTGCTGCTTTTTTTTTTTTTTTGAAGGGGAGGAGGGAAGGGTAGCAGAAATCACATTTACATTTAAATTTATAAAAAAATATATATTGAAAAATAAAAAGATGATTCAACCAACAACAACACAAGAAAAAAAGTATTTTAGTATAATGAAAGTGCTCTGTCACGATGTGCCCTGCGAAGAACACAACAATGAACAATCCAAGTATAGATAGCTGTAGTCGTCCACTGACACTTTTCAAACAAACCAGAAAAAAAAAAAAGAAGTGAAAACAAGAGAGAGAGTTTTTTTGTCTCTCTAATAGCCAAGAATACAATGATACCGACGGAACACCAATGATAAGGACCGGTGGCTCTAATGGGTCAATCTCATCGTATTTGCGGGTGTTGAAGAAGGTGAGCTGCCCAAAATGAATGGAAATCGAGATTGATCCTAGGAACGGCGCGCGCTGATCCCACCCCACCCGCCTCGTTACAAGCCATAGCTTACCTGTTAAACAAGCCATGATGAAGGTGCAGTGACCATGGCCGTGTCGGCTGACTCGACGCCTTCGGCTTGGTGTGTGTGCCATTGAGATCCCACGATCCTACCGCTCAAGTGAGCGCGATCTGGGAGGTCGGATGCGCGTAATGCGGCTGGCTCCGTCTACCCTGACGACTGGATCCTTTGATGCTGCGGTGGTGAGTGGCAGACAGGTGTGGCGTCACAACAGACCCGCCGCCTGCGTGTCGCTGCGGATAAAGCGAACGCGGCGAACATTAAAATGGGCCTGTTGTCTTGTGCTGAAGCGATTCTAATCCTACTCCCACACAAAGAAAAAATGATGAAAATAAAGAAAAGAAGCGAGTTGCTGTGTAGTCATTCACTACGATTTCTTCAGAAAGCTGTGCTCTGTACCAGGTGGTATCATGTCTCTGTGTGTGTGTGTGTTTGTGTGCATTTGTTTCTTTTTTTTTCTTTTTTTTTTCTTCTTTTGACTGATTATTCAACACCATCAAATACGCAGGAAAGACAAAGAATTCTCTTCAAAGCTGAAGGCAGATGCAACCGCTCTCTCTCTCTCTCTCTTTTTTTTCTTTTTCTTTCTTGATAATAGTAATAATAATAATAATAATAATAATAATACTCGAAGAAATAAATTCTTTCGGCCCACTCCTCACCCTACCTGTTTCGCTCTTATTGGTGTCTCCTTGACTGTTTGCACAGGTGGTTTCTCCTTTGCCCTCTTTTCGGTCTCTTTTGCATGCCGTGTATCCCTCCGTCTCCCACCCTAAGGGAACCTTGACCCCCCCCCTCCAGGCTCTCGTTGTCACTCTCGGGGTTTTTTTGTTTTTTCTTTTATGTTTTGTTGTTTTTTTCCCCCCTCATTTCGTTACTTACCGCTTCATGAGCGCCTCCACCGCAGCTTCCAGCAGCTTCACCTCAGCGAGATGACTCGGCTCTATTCGCACTCTACTCGATCCCGCCGCCCCACCACTGCGAAACGCCTTCGAGGTCATCGTAGTGGAGAGCGCTTCGCCGTACTTGCCCACGTAGTACGCCAGACCCATCACACTCGTCACCGTGGAGGGAGACGTGGAAGGCGAGGAGAGGAGCACCGGGGCGCTGGCACCGCTCAAGAGGTGCACGTGATGCCGCGCCGCCGCCAACGCGGGGGTGGAACCGCCACTCTTCAACGCCTCCTTGCCAATCACCGCTTCCGCGCCGAGTGCTTGCTCTGTCGCGAGATACAGCAGGACTTGAAAGTCCGAGACACGCTGCAGGAATCCAGCGCCAGCCCGCTTCGGGTCGTTCCAGTACTGCTTAAGATTGGCTGGCAACGGATTGGCCATCCCAGGACGGTGGCGTCGCATAAAAACGTTGCGGACGACGTCGCTGTGGAACTTCTCGACGGCGATGTAGCACGTGCACCAGTGAGAATCGATTCGCTTCTCGGGTGCGAGGGTTTGAAATTGAAGCTTTTGGGTCCTCGGGTCGCGCTTCTCCTCCGTGACTTCCAGCGCGAGGTGCGGGCTGTGGATCATCTTGACGACATTGATCTCCCCTTTGGCCTCACTGAACTTGGGATCCTCCACCAGCATGCCCATCTGGTACAGCCGCACACACTGCTCCGACGCCTGCCATGCCTCGCAGCGAGATGCCATCGCATTGCTGGAAGACTCGGATAAACTCGCGGGGCTGCTGACATTGGTGTTCGAGGAGTTGGCGTCACTGCTCTGCTGGCGTTCCTCATGCGGAGTCACCGTAAGCAGCACACACTCATCGCCGTAGATCGACTGCTCCCTCGCACACAAGAGCAGCTCGCGGCTCGACAGAACAGACACTCCGGGGCGATACGGGTGCGAGCAAATCACGCCCACGCGCCGGAGTCCGAGGCGCTGCGCTAACAAGTTGACGCGCTGCTCCTCCTCGAAGCCTTGACGTCCCTCGGCTGAATGGAGATCCAGAAGTTCAAAACTGAAGGCGTTGCCATGCTGCATTGGCTCATAAATGGCGTGGACCTCAATAGTCTCGTTGTCCTTTTCATGTTTCCCATACAGCACCCCGTAGCGCTGAACACTCCACTGGGTGGTAATGGCGAAGGACTGAAATATACTCACCACGTCTTCGTCCACCTTTACATGCTTCGTCCGACTCGGCTGCCAGCGCACACGAGCACTGTTGATGGCCTCGATCAGCTGATCCCCCTTCAAGGCCGTGCAATCCATGTCCACGAGCAAGCCCCCAATGATTTTCTTCTTCTGCAGATCGTGACGTTTACCGGTGGCGGGGCAGATGGAAGTGAGGTAGGACGGATAAGCACAGTCAGCACACCGCTGACTGTCCAGCGACGCATGGGATTGACCTGGGATTTGCCGGTGAGCTTGGCTCCGCTGTTCGGCTTCGTACTTCTTCTGCTTCTCTGCGCGTATCTGACGGAGTGCCTCGGCAGACATTTGGAGAGAGCGGTGAAGAAGTAAAGAAGAATAGTCGCAAGCACTATTTTTTATAATCCGTGTCGGATAGGAGTGTGAGGACAGAGGAAATCACACCCAACCTTCACTCCGACGCGCTCGATATTATGATTAATTGTCTTCGAATTCTTATTTTATTTTTTTTCTCTTTCTCTTTTACTGTTATGATTTTGTTATGATTGAGTTCTTGTTGTTTTTTTTGATCGTTTTACCCCTTTTTGAGGTGTTTAGATGAGCAATATGAAGACACTGAATGAAGGTACAAAAAAGAGAAAAGAGGGCGAAAGCCAACTAACACGATATGAAAAAAAAACTTAAATATATATCTATAACACATGGCAAACACTTGTCCAAATAATCTGGATACAGTTGTCGTTTATTTTTTCTATATTTTATTATATAAATTGAAGATCTTAAAATTCGAAATAATGCTCGTTCTTGCGATCGAACACTTTAGAGCGCCCCATTAAGGACATCAGCTGTAGGTATCCTTTTATCTGTGCCTCCCGGTGCAAATCCACTGCAGGGGACAGCAGCGTCGTCTGTGCAAGCGTGGCTTCCTCGGCCGCCAGCTGCATCGTCCCGCTCTTCTTATTATTGGTGCGATCCGTGCCAGAGCTCCCAATCGTGGGGTTGCTCTTCTTACTCCCGCGCTCCTCTCTCGCAAGCAGTGCGCCCGACACCCCACCCTGCTCGGCGTCCTCATCGACGACCAATCGATCGAGAAAGCTGTCCGCTTCATCGTCACCCTCTTCCAAACCGGTGTCGTCACCCGTCCCACGACGGTGCGATGAGACCAACGTAGTGCGTCGCTTCTTCTGGCTGGCTTGCCCTCCCTCTTCTTCGGTCCCGTCTGCCGTGTGGTGCGCTTCACGGCCACGCCGCCGCATGGAAGAGAGCACATCTTCGAGTCGCAGGCGATGCCCGCTCGTGGAATGCCCAAGCACCTCGACGTGCGTCGCTCTGCTGGTGCGCTGCGCCTCCTCCACATACTGCGCCACCTCACGCAGGTTCTGGAAGCCGAACCGGCCAGCGAGCCCGAGTCCTTTCCCCTGAGCGACACCGCCGCCCCGGTGGGACAACGAGGAGGCGGTCGTCGGTTTCGACGCGCCACCCACAGCAGCCACCGCAGCCTCTCGTAATGCGAACTCGACGACCGATTGACTGCTCGCTGCCACCCGCGCTAAGTCCTCCAGGGAGGCAGTCGACCGTGTATCCCTGCTCGCTGCACCGTCCCGCACTTGTAAGAGTAGGGCCTTCTTGCTCGACCAGAAAGCCGTCAGCTGCTCGACGGCGGGGCGAACAACGTGGGTTATCCATGTGGGGTGCACTCGAGGAAGCCACGCCTCATGCACCTCCTCCTCCTGTAAGAGCAGCTTCGCGAGTGTCGCCAGCGTCACAATCGTAGGGGTGGACGACGACGTCGTCGTCGTGTCGTTCCCGAACGGGGTGACGGGAAACCCCACGTCCTCTCCCAATGCGAGACAGAAGTACAACCCCCATTCCTCAGGAGGCACCACATATCTCACCAGATAGAGCCCCAGCGCCTGAATCAGCCGTCTGGGGTGACGAAGCACATGGAGAAAGAGATCTTCCATCGTCAGTGGGGCTTCGCGCAGCCCCTCCCACGGCAGCGTAGGGGTCAGAAAGAAGCCGAGAGAAAGTAAGAAGGGGCTCGCCTCCTCGTCATCGTTCAGCACTGCTGCGTAGTGCACCGCCCGCTCCATAAACCGCAGCGCACACGAGACGTGGCGTTCGTGTAGCATCGCCGTGGTCATTAACCGGGCCGCGGTGCCGCCGGTACGAAGCTGCTTCTCTTGCTCGCTCGCTACTTCTTGATAGATATCCTTCATTCGAGCCGCGTGCGGAGTTTCCTTCGGCGGGCAGTCGGAGGCAGTCCTTCCCATTTCAGTGGCGCCATCCTCGTCCTCCTCCTCTGGTTTCCGTGTCTCCGTCTCCCAGCCCTCCACGAGTGCGTTGTACAAGTCCTCGTCTAAATTGTAGCGCTGGCGTAACGCTGCCACCTTCTGCAGCACCTCCTCAGGGTGCACCCGAGGAAGCTGGTAAAAGTCAGCCGGAATGACGTCTAGCGGAGCGGTGGACGACGGTGTGAGAGGAGGGGGACCGCCACGCACCTTTTTAGGGGGTCGATGATACCCCACACACAACTTTGCTCCGTACGGTAACGCAATCCCCCCACGGCGAAGGCAGAGCTCGTACACCTCCGCCGCGACGCGGGAGTCGGTCAGAAACACGCTGCGATACACCTTGCGGGACACGTAACGGTACAAGGGGGCGTACTCCTCTGGTCGGTAGTAAACCTCCTGCCCAGAGGATACGGCACTTGGGCCATTGCGCGCCGTACGGGATGGAACGCACGGTATTTGAACCGAAGGAAAGTCATCGGCGTGGGACTGCGCGTAATGGAAGGCCACAAAGGCTAACACCTCAATGGAAGGAGCCGCCGCACGGCTCGCACTGCCGCTCCCCTCTAGGTCTCCCTTCCGCTTCTCATTAGAGGGGTGCGCGAGAGAGGCTGATGGTGAGGACGAAGCAGCGATGTTCGCCGCCTGTGTTTCCTTGTGCAGTTCTTGTTGCTGTTGTTGTTCGAGAAGGATGTGCTTCAGTGGGGCAGGCGGTTTCGGTACGTCGGAGAGAAACACCAAACCACGTGGGGGAGCACTCACGCGTTGTGCTGGAGAGGAAGCAGCTGCCCCATGCGATCGCGATGTCGAATGAGAATTCAAAGCGGAAGTTCTATTGGGTTGAGTCTGCTCTGGTGGATAGAACCCCTTGGAGGGGTCAGTGATCCCAGCGTGAGTGCGGCTCCAGTGCAGGACAGACTGCAACAGTGTGGTAGGGTCGGCCGCGAGACTGCAATACGGCACAGGGACATTAGACAACGCCATTTCTCTTGATGGGGCAACCACTCCTCCTTTCGCGGAGGAGCCCGACGTCGTTGCCGCCGTCGTCGCGTTCGCTGTGGAAGGCGAGGGAGTGGTGGTAGCGTGGAAAGGCACATACATCTGATGAATTTTATGCCGCAGCCCCACGGGTAACACTTGATACAGTTCCGACTGCATTTCTAATAGCACGTGCGGGCGAATCCGATCCTCCACGCTCTCCGTTATGGTTGTTGTCTTCAGGTCTCCACTACTCACACGAAGAAAGGGAAAATCACAGAAGTTCGCCGTTTCCCTCTCTTCTTCCTCCTCCTTGTTGTCTTGGTTGTTAGCATTATCACTCGTGTTGGGTGTCGAGCTCGCTTGTGGGTGTTTTGCTGTTGCGCTCTGTGGTTCCAGTGCGGTGGTGGTGGTGGATATCGGAGAGGTGAACACTTCAGATACTCGCTCTTGAGGAATTTCTAAAAGAAATTGTGGGTGTTGCAGAAAGAGATGTGGTCGGAGCATCTCGCGAACAGACGTCCAATCAATATTACTTCCTTCAAGCAGTACCGAGAAGCGTGGAGAAATAGTGAGTGAAAGGGGAAAAAAAAGGAAAAAATGAGGCATCGACAAGAGACACATTGCAGGCGGAATCTACAACGTAGACTCCCTATCCAATATATTTATATATATTTCTGTTCTTTTTTATTTTTATTTTTTGAGAGAAGTTGGTGTCTTTCTGAACTTGAGTTCTAATAGAATCAGATTTTATAAACTGAATGATTCCTAAATTGATAAACGTTTGCCGCGGCACATGCATCCACACACCCATATCCACACACACACACACACAACACGCACATGCACACACACTATATATAAACAGACACGTCAGTCCTAAGCGTTCACAATTTCATGGGTGACTCACGACTCACTCGTTATTCACTCCAGCTCCCCGTGTCAATACACACATATATATATACACCTGCAACTTGAAAAAATCCTCATCAAAAAATATTTTAATTTATTTTATAAAAAAAAAAATAGATAAGCTTCACCTTCCCAAACTTTACAAATCAGAACACATCTGACAAAACAAAAGAGTTAATAGTTCTCTAAAGAAAACGTGTGGATGTGCGCTTTGTTGTGTTTATTAATTATTTTTTATCTTCTTCGTTAACGGTCGCTGTTTGTAACGGGAGGGGAATCGCGTGAAGGCGAGTGTGAGAAGAGTCGTTGTTCGTAGTATGCGTTTGGCACGGCCGTAACGATCCATACATATTTTTTCTCTGCATTTCTGTGTTTGTTGGCGTGTGTTGTTTTTCTCATCTCTCCTGAATCTTTTCTGTGGATGTGCGTTCGCTGGCTCAACCCCCATACAACAACATCGAGAAGAAAGAGAGAGAGAGGGGGGGGAGATTGATCTCTGATGTGTGGTTCGCCATCCTCGTTGGCTCTTTTTTTTTTTTATAGAGGTTCTCCAGTAGTGGAGGAGGCGTAGAACGGGCTCGTGACGAGCACACAGCGACGAATCGCCTCCTGTAGTTTCGGGCCGCGGAGGTTGCCCTTCTTGGCGCGCGACCCCACCGTCACCGTCGCGCCAGCGGTAAAAAACTGGTGTGGGTCCTGCAGAATTTCGAGCAACCGCACGACCGTAAAAGGGCACCACTGAAACTCTCGAAGCTGCCCAATAATGTACTGATTGTCCTTTTGAAAATCCACCAACCGCTCCGCTGGTGTTCGGTGATCGTCCTCCAACGGCACATCAGTGAAGAATTCCGCGACCGGATGACTCTCGCCCGCCGTCGTCGTGGTGGTGGTGTTCCCGCTCGCATGTGAGGGGTTCGCACTCGCAGCCTCCTTCTTCGCGATCGTATTCTCCGCGTTGGGGGGCGGGTCGAAATTGTTTCCCGCCAGTTGTAAGACCTTCTCCGTGATCGCTACCACGCGCTCCAGGTGTTGGCGCCAGAGCTTATCCCCCTCCTCCGCGCTCAACGGGTGCGCCGTGTTGCTGAAGGCGTGCAACAACGTCTCGATGCACTTCGCCTCCTCCATCGTGTGGTTGATGGTCGCGTTGCGGTTGAGCCGCGGGGTGATACTGCTCAACGCACTCCCGCCCCCCACTGGCGCCAAGCCAGGAGAACCGGGCAGGCTGCCCCCCCCTTGCGCCGAGGACGAGCCCCCCACGTTGGTGCCAAAGCCACCGGCACCACTATTGCCGGTGGCGCCACTGCTGCCAGGGATCGTGCTGGACGGTGAGATGCCTAAAGGGCGGTTGGTGGTGGTGTTGCGCTGGGGACCACTTCCCAGACTGGGTTTCGCATCTGTACCGCCACCTACTTTACGAATCGCCATTTTCAAACCCAAAGATCAATCAATATCTAGAGTATACGTCTGTAATAAAATATTTCTCTAGAGTATGATTGAGGGTTAATGACTCTCTTTTTGTTTGCTCTTCACTCTATTTCGTTATTTATTTATTTATTACTGAATGAGAGCGTGTGGAGGGTGTAATATACGGAAGTGGAGTAAGTGCTTCTACGAGAGGGAGATTCCGGTGTCTGGATTTATTGTTTTTTTTTCTTTTGTGTTTGTGAGTTTGATTATTATTAGTTTACTTTTTTTGACTAAAGGTCGCTGAACCGGTCGTGGTGTGTGAGTATGAGCTGAAAGGAGAACAGAGTGATGGATTTGAACCGAAAGTCACCTTTGCACAGCTACGGAGGTAATTGGATAATAAAAGAGGTCCATAAGAAAAGAGAATAAGAGAAAACGAGAATACGAAACCGAGATAGGCGTGGAGGAAAATTGACATGGGACATCTTGCAAGGGTACGGACAGAAGAGCGTTCGTATGATTTGCATGTGGTATGGTTTAGAAATTGTGATGGTTTAAGGGTAATTTTTCACTTTTGTGAGAAATTAGCATTTAAAAACTTCTGTTACACGATGAACATTAGAAGAGCGACAGAGAAACGAACGCGGATGCGAAATCTAAAGGAGCTACATCATTTCTTTCTCTCTCTCTCTCTCGAAAGTTCTTTTCACTGCATTCTTTGATGCTTCAGTTTTTTTTATTATTATTATATATTGTTCTATCGACCAGGAGCGGCTACACCCGCCGCAATAGGCGTACGCGCACCCGCACTACCGGTATGATTCGATGCCCGCAGTCCAGCCGCATTCATGTTGCCCACCTGAAAGCTCTGCATGTTGCCGACCACTGGGACGTTGTACAGCATCAGCTCATCAATGAGGTCGATATGCGAGAGGAGCATACGCCGGCAGCAGTAGCGTTCTAGTTGAAGGGCATCGAGGGCTTCGGCCTCGGAGTAGTCTTGATCCAGCAACTGCTGATACGGCTCATACAAGTTGCCGATCACTTTGCCGCAGGAATAACAGCGAACAGGGATTAGCATTGATACGACTACGCTGTGGAGGTGTGATGAAGAGCGACAGAGAAAAATTGCACACACCCACCAGAAGAATAGGGGGGGATATATATTCAGTAGGCTAATGATGCTAGTTCACCACAAAGCAAAAACATAATATTCAACAACAAAAAAAAACAGGAAACAGCGTATTCAAAATGATTAGTGCAAGCACCACTATAGTAGTACCTCATACCATCTTTATGGTTTATGGTGCATTAAACAAAAACCCTCGTAATTGAAAACAAGTAAAGCAATTTACTCGTGTTTTTTTTTGTTGGTGTTGTTGCCTTTGAACTTCATCAATATTCCAAACGACATCATTGGCCGCACATTAGGCGGAAGAAAGAAACGGATTCATTAATATATATTTTTCTGTTGATGTTCTTCTTCCACGTCCAACACAATGAACAACGCACCTCCCTTAGGAGGACACAAGGATCACTGCCTCGCACCCGTCTACTCTTACAACTCCGCTAATCCTCCTCACGACAACCAACCGCGCCACACCTTACAAGAAATAGTCCGGTGTCTTTTTAGAGATCTGCGCCTCACCACGCCGGGGTGCGGGATCAAACTGAAAAAAACACTGGTTCATGTGCTCGTCCAGCTCTAAGAGTCCCGCTAAGTTACCGCATCGATAACAGTAGTTCGGAGCGGAGAAGATCGTTACGAGCTGATCCTCGTGCGTCCAGCTGTACCCATCCATCATCATTTGATGCGCTCTGGCGACGGTCTTCAGGTGGTTGTTGTGGCAG
>JASAOA010001762.1:0-64451 GCA_030849815.1 Vickermania spadyakhi
GCGAATGTGGACTCACGGCTGGGACATTTACTCGCCAGCAGAGGCTAATATTTTTCATTATTACGGACGACCAGATGCGCCAAAGTTTTGGGCTCTGATGACCCCAAGTAAACGTACGGCGCAGGCGATCTCGGAGGGCCGTGCGCTTTATTTGCTAAGACGAGCACAACCGTGGGAAGAGGTGAAGGCTCAGTACCGGAAGGATGCCGGGTATGTTCCGCCCAGTGAGCGACTCCTCATCACTGACGACGAGGCGGCGGAAAAGCCGCGGTTGGCGGTAGGGAAGCTGTTTTTCGGCATGGGCGAGAAGCGAAGTCTCGATGACTTCTGGGAGTTCTCACAGCTGAGCGATAAGTATGTGAAGACCAAGGATAATGAAGACCGATGGGAAGGCGGCCAAGATTTGTGCAAGAAGCAGTCTCAGTGATGTGAGTATAGAGCGTTATATTTAGCCGAAAAAACTATAAAGTCGTTGAACTTTTTTTTTCTGCGTGTTTAACCTGTATCGATCATTGCCAGGCCATGCCCACAATTGGAGTGCTAGTGGAGAATTAAAACTATATTAGTTTAAGTGGACAATGATACGTTAATTTCCGAGTAAAGGAAAGAAGTCTTTGATCTGTCTTAGATCGGTACGAGATTGGCTTCAACTTCAAAATTTTTCTCTTCCGTTTTCTCTTTGTCCTTTTGTGCTTTCTCTGAACTGTTATTTGGACGTTTCATTTCTAACAGGAGGGCTCATTCGAATGCCGGAATATCAATTCGCCACCTTGGGCAAGTGCCGCACTACGCAATCTGAAATTACGATTGCCTACGAAGTTTTTCTACCACCAGCACATACCTTTCCTGAAACGAGTCAATGCCCAGTTGTTCTTCTGCTGGCTGGCCTAGGCATGCCAGGCACCGTGTGGTCCGATCGCTGCTGTGGTTATCTGGCGGCAGAGGGCTACCGTGTGGTGCGCTATGACCAGCGTGACACGGGTCGGAGCACGCATTTGGAGCGCGAGGCGAGGGACAGCAGTGAGATGGGATCCAAGTCCTTGCTCTCCTCCTCACCAGGCCAATGGAGGTTGTTGTTACAACTCTCGTCGTTATTGCGAGACCCCGAAAAAGCCTCCGAGCTGGCCATGTACACCCTTGAGGATCTCAGTCGCGACGCACTGCAGCTTCTCACTCACTTAAAGACAACTATCGCTCATCTCGTTGGCTTTTCGCTGGGTGGGATGGTGGCGCAGCTAATGGCACTGCATAGCCCCCAGCGTGTGGCAAGTCTCACTCTCATCAGCAGCCACCACAACGGCCCAGATGTCTCTCGCCCTTCCGCGCTACAGGCTCTCAAGCTGGTTCGCCATGTGCCTCGACCATTCAGCGGATGGTTTCCACCGCCTGAGCTGAACGGTGGCGTGTACAACAAACGTGAGGAGGCTGTGCTGCAGCAACACGCGCAGTGGGTTGCGACCCTCTCGCGGCTGTCCGGGTGCCACTCCGAGATGTCAGACGCCGAGGCGTTCGGCTACTTCATGCAGGTGCTGCGCCGCTCCGGACCGCTGGACTACCGTGGCGCCAGACGGCAGTTCCTCGCCGCGCTCTCCTCACCCAGCCGCTCGGAGGCGCTGAAACGTACTTTAACGAGCCTGGACAAGGACCGTCAAAAGCTTTTCGATTCCCCGGCTGGTCCACCCTACTTTGTGCCAACGGTGGTGATGCATGGCCAATCCGACACTCTCTTTCGTCCGTCGAACGCCGTGCTGCTGGCCAACGCCATTCCCGGGAGCCGCTTGACCCTCGTACCAGGGATGGGACACAGTCTCCATCCGGAGCACGAACTCCTGATTCGCGAAATACTGCGAAACACGGCGATACGAGACGAAATAACGGCCGGAAGGCGCTCCTCAAAGTTGTGAGTGAAATGTGTG
The DNA here is from genome assembly GCA_030849815.1 of Vickermania spadyakhi. Lineage (NCBI taxonomy): Eukaryota > Euglenozoa > Kinetoplastea > Trypanosomatida > Trypanosomatidae > Vickermania > Vickermania spadyakhi. The sequence goes on from JASAOA010001762.1 coordinate 1,917, forward strand.
CCGAGCATATGTGACGTGGAGTCGAATCGGGCAACCTTATGCTTCAGGAGATGAGTTAACGACTTCTCAGGCTTCGAAGTGATGAGATGTGAAGGATGAGGACGAGGGACAGGGCTTCATCTTTCGTACGATAGGGGGTAAACTTTACTGAACTAACACAACTACACGAGTCACGCGTGCTGTGCTTCCAACCACATCACAATTTATCGTCTTATTACACTACCACCTGGAAGCGTGTCAATCAAAGGGATTAAAGAAACTTTGCTTGGCTGGACTGGGCTCCTGGCGTTCCACTGCCATTTGTTTTTCTCCTCATACTAAAACGTTTCTAAAGCGTTGATGGTGAATGATTAAGGTGATCTTTGCTTTTCGGATCCCTAGAACTGCACTTTTTTTCTCAGCTCAGGCCTCTATGTGTTCCGGGTGGTAGATCGATATACTTTCGCGTTACATGTTGCATGGCTAAAACATAGTTGTTCGCTGCATCTTCTAAGGACCATGCTTTGGACAGTTTTTTCTTTACTTGTTGAAGCCTTTAGAAGAGCTCTCAACTTTTTGGATTTTTGCGCTGTGCCATCGTTGCTTTCGCTGTCTTTATTTTCCTGTCTACACTCGCTTCTTCTTTTTTTTTTTTTTCGTTGCTGTGTAAAGGATCCGCAAGGAAGATAGAGGCATTCCACACACGATCTACTGAGAACATTCATTTTTTTTTTTTTTTTTAGCACTGCAGCTTATCGACTTATTCTTTCTTGCACTACGAACTATTGTCTACTAGTGAGCGAACCCCTTCACGACCCATCGGTCTTTTCGACTCTTTTACTGTTCCCCACTCCTCATGGCTCGATTCGCTGAGGGAACGTCAGCCGCGCCATCATGGGATAATATCCCGAAGGATCACGATGGGTTTCTGCCGCACAACCACCAGATTCGACTGACGTACAACACATTTGGAGACGCTTTAAGGCCGTGTGTGCTGCTGATTCAGGATGTCGCGTGCCCAGGTCTCTACTGGGATGAGTTGTTCTGCAACACACTCGCGGAATGTGGCTTCTATGTAGTTCGGTATGATCAGAGGGACACTGGAAAGTCCTCTAAATTTGCGGCGGCGTCGAAGAGTTTACTCTTCACCAGCCTATACCAGCTGCTGGGCCACACAGCCGCCGCAGCACCCTGTTACTCACTGCACGACCTTTGCAGAGACGCGATGGGTCTGTTGGACGTGCTTCACGTGCCGGTGGCGCACTTGGTGGGGTACTCAATGGGTGCGGCCATTGCACAGCAGATCTTGGTGGACTACCCGGACCGCGTTCTCTCCACCACCTTCATTGCCCCGTTTCCCCTCTCTTCACTTCGATCAGCGCCGCTCCTGCTTCACACGGCCCGCAGGTCCCCAGTCAACAAGGGATCGCGTGTTTTTGCGGAGGCCGAAGTGAAGTACTTTCAGTCGCACAGCGGCGACTACCCTTTTCCCGCAGAGGAGTTTCTGCAGCGGGCGCTGTGGTCGTACGACCGGCAGCAGCCCAGTCAGGGGGCCGCGGAGAGACACCTGAGTGCGGTGGTGACGGGTGGAGACCGCAGTAAGGCGCTCTCTCGACTCAACCCCGGCTACCAGAAGAGTTCCGGTGATCCGCTGCCGGACTCCACGCTCCAGTATGGCGTGCTGGCCCTCGCCACACTCTTCCGAATGGTGCTCTCACCTGCGCTCCGTACACAGCGCTGCATCGGCGCCAACCCCGACGCCATGCCCGAAATGCCGGCTGCACGACACATCCCTGTGACCGTTATACACGGGAAGAGGGACCACGTCACCGCTTTAGCCTTTGGAGAAGAAATTGCAAAGTGCATTCCGGGTGCGCTGCTGGTGGTCTTTCCCAAAATGGGCCACGTTATCCCGCCAGCGCTGTACGGTGATGTGGCGCAGCAGATCGCCTTCACCGCCCGCGCTGCCAATCGTTCTTTTGCGTAGCGGAGAATCCACGCGGAATCAAGTCAACAGGCAAGATTCGATGGCTTCGGAGTCTTTGTGGAATCCTCAAAGCTTTCAATATTATCTGTCATTCAAGTAGGAAGAAAATTAATAGCCGAGACACGTCCTGTTCGCGTCATTGCTCACTGTACTGCATAGTTTTTACTCGAGACACGTTGATTCCTCATGACATCGGCTTGGCTTTCTTCTTCTTTATTTTGTGCTTTCAGCATTGAGATATACTCTCACCACATTATCCCATTCTATTCTATTCTTCTTATTATTATTGCCATTCGTTTGCTCCTTTACAGCTTCGACTCTATCAAAAGAAGTTCCTGCAATCACTGGCAATTGGCATTTATTCGAGTGGCTTTCCTTATCGTAGCCTACATTCTCCTTTTATTTCGTGCGAAGAATCGCGTTCCTTCAAAGTCTTAGCGAACGAAGGCGACGAATAACCGTATTCTGATCCAGCAGTGCTTTCTCCTCATTTTGTACGCAATGTCATACGTGGTTTTGTTGGTGTACGGTGTAGTACACCTGTGTGCGAGCTTGTTCTTAATTCACTTGCTCGCCATGAAGACACATGTGCCTTTCGACAGTCCTGAAGAGGAGCCCCGCGTTCACCAGCTTTTGCATTGGCTGTCCCTTACCATGACTTTGATGGGTGTAGTGACGTGGTGCTGGCTGAACTGGGTTGGCACCGCACCGTTTGGCCGCCATGCTTCTCAGAGCCATGTATCTGTTCGCTTGCCATCGAGCCTTTCGTGGTTTCTGCAGGAAGCCCCAACGTTACTGAACATTTGTTATACTTGCCTACACGAAATTCCATGCTCGTCGCCAAACCAGCAATGTACCCATTTACTGAGTGAGGCTGTGGAATTGTATGGGAGTTATTGTGCTGCCGGCCCTAGTGCACTCTGTGTTCAACTAACACTGAAAGAAAGTGGAATGAGTCTGGTGAAAACCGCGTCGGCTTCTATGCGGTACCTCAACACGCTTGCTCTCGCGCTGTTCGCCATTCATTACATTCACCGGTGTCTACTCTTCCCTCTAGCGCTCCCCTCCTCCGCCAATCGGGTGCCGGTGCACGTTACGTTAGCCGCCACGCTCTACTGCGTGCTGAACGGCCGGCTGCAGGTGCTAACGGCCCTGTCTGCCAGCCGCGAGATCCGTCGGCGTGGAGCGGACATCTGGGTGGTTCACGCTGAGGCATTGCAACATGGTGTGTTGTACATTTCTGGCCTGTTGGGGTATGAAGAAGGGTTAGATGCGTCAGGACGAACCTCATTCATTCTGTTTGCAATGCTTCTAGCGAGTGTGGCGTTATGGGCGTACGGGATGTCGATCAACCTCTCTGCAGACTATCACCTTCTCCGATTGAAACGCTTAGCAGCCACAGCGCGGAAGAGAACGGATAGAAGTACGTATCGTATTCCTTATGGTGGATGGTTTACCTACGTAAGTTGCCCAAATTTCTTTGGCGAAATTCTGGAGTGGTGTGGGTATGCTTGTGCTGCCTGGATCTCTACAGCCATCGTGTTCATGCCCATCGGCTTAGATGACGTCCACAATGTTTTCTATAACGTGTGGACCGCCTTACGACACAGAGATGCTCTAACTGCGTTAGCAGGAAGCGGCTGCTTCGCGTGGTACACAGCCTCGAACCTGCTGCCCCGCGGCGCAGCGCATCACGAGTGGTATCTGCAACAATTCGGGAATGAGTACCGCAGCTTGCAGCGTCATGCGGTAATTCCCAACTTGTTTTGAGGAGAAGTCGCAAAAGAACTTATTTTGTGAATGCATTATCAGCTTTCGTGGATGATCGTTCACGTCACCATCTGAAGAGGTTTCGTTTTTTGTCAAACTGCATGAAAAGTAATGGAGACGGGTATTCTAATGTCCGTCGTGAAACCACTGGAAGCGGTTCTCGATGCACTGCTCTTCTTTCATCTTATTCTACATGCTCCGCATCGTTTTCTTCTCTAGCTTTTACCGTTGTGGGAAGCCACTTCAGTAACTTAGACTACAATTTTCATCAAAGGTTAACTTTACGGAGTCCAAACAAGAAAAAAACTGTGAGTAGGAGGAATAGCATGTCGGAAGAAGAACTCCCATCGGCGCCCGCTTCAAAGGATACGACGCCAACCACACCGGGAAGCAGAAACTTTGAAAAACCCGTCGATGCAGTTCCGTTACCGCCACCGGAGGCTCCAGCAGACCCCAGTGGAGCGGCGCAACTGTCGCAGAGCGCTGCCGCAGCCACACCTGCAGAAACCAATAACGAATCGGAGAGCAGCTCCATTCGATTTTCATTAATGACGGAGGCGATGGCTCCACCGAGTATTGGGAGCACTCAGCAGGCGGAGCTGCAGTCGGAGGATGCCGCGGTGACGTATGATCCTGACATACCGCACACAGAGGAGAAGACAGTGTTCGTGCGGCATTGCACGAGCTGCATAACAGACATTCACATATGTTACCAGTGCTTTGGAGAGTTGCGAGAGGGTACACCGGTACTGCTGCTGGTCTGTGGTCTCAATATGCAGCTGTACGCATGGGATGAGGCCTTCTGTGAGGGGTTTGTGCGCGCTGGCTTTTATGTTATTCGTTACGATAATAGAGATATTGGCCTTTCCACTAAAATTGAGCAACGAGGTAAGGTCATCGGTGTTCATCTCCTCTTCCCGCCGAGCATCGCTTCGATGCTTGGTGAGCGACTGCCGTACACTTTAGAGGACATGGCACAGGACGGACTGAAACTACTGGAGGTGCTCCATATTCCGTACGCTCACGTGATGGGAATCAGCATGGGCGGGATGATCGCTCAACTGATGGCGATTCGGGCACCCCACCGCATTGTGAGCTTGACCAGCATCATGTCCTCCACCAACGCTTCCGATCTTCCTGATGCCCAGATGAAAGTGAAGGCGTGGCTGCTTCGCAAGCCTCCACCTAATTGCTCACTCGATACACTTCTCGAATTTCGTATTAACAGTCTGCGGCGGGTTCTTCCTCGGGCGTTGAGTGTAGATAGTCGATACCTGAAGAAGCGCTACCGAATTTCCCTTCGGCGCAGTCGCTATGCAGACGGTCTTATTCGTCAGGCCGCCGCTATCATTCGCTGCCCAGGCAGAGATGAGGCACTTCAGCGCCTGACGCTGCCCGCACTCGTGGTCCACGGGACACAGGACCTGATTGTCCCTCCGGTACACGGCTTCCGGACGGCGAGGATGCTGCCGCACTCCAGACTGCTGGTGCTAAAGCACATGGGGCATTACTTTCACCCGTCCTTTTACCAGACCATCCTTATGGCCTTCACCGCGATGGCGTCGACGACGCCTTACCCCGGCGTCTCTGTGCCTCCCACAGTGCTCTTCCCTGCTTTCCTGCAGGACGAGATGGAGGACGAGAAGATCATCCTGCCGTCCCCAGTGAGTAGGAGTGATGAGGCGGCCCCTCTCCCCGTTTCCCCCATGTTGCCTGCGTCTCCTCTGGTCTCACGCACCAGTATCCTCCGGCACTCCGCCCTGCAACCGGTCGTGGTGAGCCTCCACTCCTCCTGTGGCAGGGCGGTGCGCCGTAGCGTGGAGGTCAGTGTCCCGCTGGAGCACCCCGCCAACACACCGGAGGCGGCGATGCTAGACCTTCACGAGGTGGGGCCGTCCACCTGTACTTCGAACAGCGAGGAAACCATGCGTCCGGCGCCACTGTGCCCCTGTGAGGGTGAGGTGAAGCTCTTCAACGCGGCGGATACCTCGTGCTGGAACTCCGCAGTGTCTCCAGCGACTGCAGAACCCCCCGAAGAAGTGCATTCTTATTCACCACGCGGCTCGCCTACTAATCTAACGGAAGGTTTTAAGAAAACAGTCACGAATGTTTTCTCGCTGATGAAGGACTATATTCCGTGGACCTCCTCCACCGCAGAGCTGAATCAATCTCCTACAGACTCTCAGCTTACTCCTCATACAGAGACGTAGAAGATTCGGCTGCGCTGGCTGTTCTTTTTTTTTAGTTTTAAAGTTTGTTGCGTTCTCTAGTTGCCTAAAAGTACTACTCCATGCGGATTGCCGCATTCTTCAGCTTGACTGGTTTCTCTCTCTTTGTTTCGTGTCGAACTTGCACCACTATACAAAAAAAAAAAACTATCGTCTTCATAAACTCGCTCGTTGAGTCATTCCCCCTAAAAAAAATGCAACAAGAAAAGCGATTTTTTCTTGACTAAACGATTTGTGTGATGAGATGAATGCTCTTCTCCTCGTGTAGTTTATACATATATTTTAACCCCTTTTAAATATTTATAGTAGTCGTTTAGGTCGCGAAGTTAAAGTCTTCTTTGATCGTTCGTACGTCACGGTGGGACGGGTATCGCTTCCCCTCTCTTCCGTGAGTGCTATTGCGGCCTATCGCTGCACCATCTCATCTCATGCGCGGTGGTGTTTCTCCCAGAGAAGGAGGCGACGGCTGGAGAGGTGTAGCGGGTGTGGGATCCGACAGCACGATTGATGTGACGGTAGAAGTCTCCCCATCCGCACCACAGCGGAGCTATGCCGTTAACGGAAGGGGTCAGGAACCTTCGCCACCGCAGACCCGGCTCTCCTCACCACAGAGAATGAGGTTGGAAGTGCCAAGAAGCTGGGCGGGCGGAATGGCCGATGGCGGCACGCAGTCCCACTCCCCTCTCCTCAGAGGGGGTCCGGAGCTCAGTCTGGATGCCAGCAGCGGGGAGAGCACACGCGGGACTCGTTTCGGTCAGCGGCACCACAACCCTTCGGGTGGCCGAGGAGATTCCCAGTCGCGTGATCGCATCAAAGAGATCTGGAAGGAGAGACGGCGGCTGCTGGCCGAATTTCACAACCGGCCGAGACAGAAGATAAACTACCCGCTTCGCTTACTACACGCTACCGTGATGAGTGAAGGGCATCCCTTCACGCAGGGGGTCTTTCACTTTCGGCTCCTTCTGCCGTGGATGGAAAATCCCAGTCAGAAGTATCACACAGAGTCCCGCCCCACCTCAGACATGCACATGTCCCCTTTTACTGGCTACTCGAGCGAATCAGTCGAGCGCCCCCGTGCGACAGCAAGGGAGGAGTTCCGGCACAGCGCTAAGAGTAACCTGCGCCGCTTGTTGTATCGCTTCTTCTGTATTCAGTGCTCTGTTGCCCAGCTGACCACCATGCTCTTTTTCAGCCGTGAACGCCAGCATTTGGTTCAACAGCGGTTGTGCTGCGACGGCTTGTTTGGGGACCCCAGCAGGTACGCGAGGAGCCTTGGGACTATCATCTGCTGTGACATCCTTACCGCTGGCTTCCCTTGTTGTGGGTGCCTGGGCTATCGGGGCTGCGGGACAGCTCTCTACGGCTGGCGGGTGCGCTACATGATTCGATGTCGCTACGGTGTGCAGGGGACTTCCATCGGAGATTTTATCACAATGCTTTTTTGCCCACTGCTTGGTGCAGATCAAATGGCCTCGGAGCTGGAGCTCAACGGGGTGCACGAGTACTACAGTGCTTCACCCCCGCTTTCTTACTACGTGATTCAATAGTGATCTCTGTCTTGTGCCCCCCGCTATCTGTCTTTGTTAGTCCTGTGATTCTCTGGAAGCCGGACACCATTCCTTTTAATTTGACAAATTATTTATTTTCTTTGCTTTCCCATGCGTGTAGAATTGAGCAGTATGTTATCCATTTTACTCTTTTTAAAACTCTTCCTTATACAGTAAGAGTGTTGAATTGAAAGGAACTCTCTTGTAATGGGATAAGATAAATGTATTGCGTGGATTTCTGCATGCGATGAATAAACCTTTTACTTTTGTTACTATTCTTTTTTTTTTTGTTTCCTCTTTCATCTACGTCTGTCGTGTAATTCTATAGGTTCTCTAGTGCTTTTCCTTAAAATGACTCAAGGACAGCGCATGCTACGAGCAGAGCTGAACCAGGGAAACCATAAGGCAGTTGCATCCCATACTCGGAAGCTGCATACCAAAGATGCAAATCAAACCGGAGAGAACTGGGTGCTGGAAGCCCTGGACACACAAACGCCAGATACATGTATCGTTGATGCAGCTCCAAAGAAACGAGCCAGAGAAATAAGTGATGACCCAGAGGGACGCTCGACGGGTTCATTGGCTTCGGGTCCTCGCTGTACGGAGTACGCTCCGCCGCATGGTGCGGTGCTGTTGCCGTTCGATAGCGATGACGCCGACGGGGATGGGGGTACGGTGCCGGGCCGGCGCGTGATACCGCGTTCGCCGTCGCTCAGCAGTGCGGCAGTGACCCTGCAGCGGCGGCGCCCCGTGACCCCACCGCTGCGTGCGGTGGTCTCACCCGGCATGCTGACCTCCCGTAGCCAGAGACGGGGAGAGGAGATGGACCCTATCGTGATGCCACCTGCTCGACTCCACACGCCCGATGACGCGGCGGTAGGGGACTACGGGCATTCTGAGGAGTGCAGCCCACTGGCAACACCGGCCGTGGAAGACACCGCCAGGGTGACCATCGGAAGGCCAGAGGATCCCTTCACGTTGCTGAGCACTGACTCGAGCGGCTTCTGTAACGCTGGAAATGACTGCTACGCGTGCAGTGTCCTGACACTTTTAATCCGAAACCGCCTTTTTTCCGAGGCTCTCGCGAAGGCGCTTCCCGAAGAAATTCGCGAAATTGGCGAGGAAAGTTTTAGGTGTTTCCGCACGGGTGCGCTGCCGCGCTGGGACAGTGAGGGCGTGCTGGAGGAAATGCGGAACCACCACCCGATCCACTTAGCGCTGTACGGCTTTCTGGTCGAGCTACGGAAGCGGCGTTATCTCCTTCAGCAAACCGTTCGTGTGCGTAAAGGTGGCTACCGGCACCAATTACCAGAGTACGGCCAGATGATCCACAGGCTTTTTGGGTTCGGAGACGGGGTACAGGAGGTAAACCTCGACGCGTGTGTGGCAAGCCGAAGTTTCTACGATTTTCAAAGGGGCATTTCATTGAATCCGTTGAAAGATGCTCTGGGAAAGGAATGCGTGTTTTTGTGTGGATATCAGGAAGATGCACACGAGTTTCTTATCTTTCTCCTGGATTGCCTGGAGAGGGAGGCCGCGGGGCTGTGCCGCAGCCCAGTGGGTGCTGGTTTAGGGTCGGAACAATCAATTCGGGGAGACCGTTCAGCTGCTCGAGCTCGAATATGGATCAACAGATTGGTCCAAGGGAAAATGCTTAACATCGTTCGCTGCCGTAATGAAGGCTGCGGTCATGAGATCCTGACAGAGGAGCCCTTTGTGAACATTGGCCTTTCGTTGCCGTCGCTGCCCACTGGCTCGCCCACCGACAACGAGACACTCCCCGAGGAAGAGGCGCACCCACCCCACATCCAAGAGATGATGGACAACACGCTGGCGTTCGAGGCTTTAGAGGGCTATCGGTGTGATCGCTGCCAAAAAGCCGTTAATCAGTATCAAGGCGCGTGCTTTCTAGGCACCCCACCCCTACTTCTGACGGCTCAGATCAAGAGGTTCAACACCTCCTTTGACCGAACGGTCAATGCAGTTGTGTTGACCAAAAATCAGCAGCCAATCAACATCAGAGAAGAGCTGGAGCTCTACTTTTTGCAAAGAAGTGAGGCAGCCGATGAGCTCAAAGACCGCAATGCGGGTGTGTGTGAGACCTACCCGGAGAATAAAGTTTTGTCTCCTTCTTTTCACGAAGCCGAGGGGCGTACCGGCGCTACGGTTTCGGCCACAAAAGTGCGGTATCGTCTACAAGCGGTGCTACAGCACCACGGGACAGACATTGAGCACGGCCACTATACTTGCTGTTTTACACGTCGGACTCATCGCGATGAGGGTGAACTCCGGACGGCGTGGTTTCAAGCGGACGACAAAATGGTAAGCGAACTGAAACTCAGCGCTGTTCGTCAACTGCTCGACAACAGCACACGGTGCTACTTACTGCTGTACGAATTAGAAGACAGTCAATTTCTTCCACATTGCCCGTTGGAGAGCGTGATGCCATGCCCCTCTCGACCTCCCGGGTCATGCACCTCTGTGTGATGTCGCTCTTGATCGACTCTTTCTTGGGCTGGAAGACAGACTCTAGTAATGCACTAGCGTGCATGCACATCTACAGATACCTAGAACAGCCACAACTCACTAATGGGTAATGTGATGATCGACTACTGCTTATCGGTACATCCCATGTGTTGATGCGACTCCTCTTTTTAAATGCAATTATTCATTTTGTTGGACGCATTTCTTTTTTTTTTTTTCAAGTAGTTTTATTCTCTTAGCTCAGCAAGTAAAAATAAATAAATATGCAGCGCTTCACGGCAGCGAGATGTAGAAGAGGGCCGCATCTATTCGGAATCCCTGCTCCCCAGGCATTGGGTTTAGCGTCTGCCTTGACTGTTCCCGTGCGCACAAAGTACATTCGACAGCCGACTGCTCAGTGGGATCCGGTTCACGAGGATATCAACGCACACGTGAAGAAGAGAATTCCAGGCGAGACTCGCGTAGACCGTGTGAAGCGTTTTGCACGAGAGTGGCGTAATGTAGAACTGGAACTGGGCGTGTATAAAGACTCACGGGGTAGAGAGATTAAGTACCGTAAAACGTTTGTGTATCGCTACACATACCCAAACGCGTTTGATGAGTTCTGGTGGCCTTGCAAGTAACCATTATTTATGGCTATTCACTTGGTCGAACATGAAAGGAAGATTATTTTTCTGTAGAGCATTGCTGTTAGTATTTCAGTAGGATAGTAGATAGTATAGTAGCGAAGATATGTTACCATCAGAGGTTTGAACCCCCGCCCCCCCCAATTTCCATCCCTCCTCACTCTCTTTTTCATTCTTCAGAAACGAATAAATATGACTGCTGATTGAATTATTTCTTTTACTATGGTTCACTCATTGTTTTCTCACCTCTTTTGTGGTTGTTGTTGTACATTATTCATTTTAGCTTTCTCATGCTGCTCCGCTCGCAAGTGGTGCGTTTGGATTCTTTCGCCGCAGCTCGAGCGTCGGTCCTCACGCTAATCTTCAAAAAATCTCAGTACAATAGAAATGAGAACTCAAGGCGGAAACGCGTCCTGGAATATCTGCAAGCCTCGGAGAAGGGTTCTCGCTGGAGTGCCGCCCAGGAAAGGAGCTCCTTCCGAAAGAAGTTAACGCTTCTCCTGCGAGAAGCGAGGAATCACCAGGATATCCTTGTCGCCGAGGAGGCGCTTCGCTGTGCGATGCGAAGACCCGATGTGCTCCGAAATTTCGATTCCGTTTGGACTCAAGATGCGCTTGGTGCGTGCAAAAGCTTGGCGGAAGTGCATCTCCTGCAAGAACACCTTCAGGCTTTCGAAGCTTTCGCGGAGACAGCGTCTCCCCTGCAGAGGGTAGTTCCTCGCCTTTTGACTTCGGATCGTCCACCGCGAAGCGATGACCTTTCTTCTCTTCCCGCTGATAACGACGTTGCTGTGAGCGACAGACGGGAGGGTACCACCTTGGCACCTGCTAGTAGAGGAGCCGAACCTGCTGGCATGGACGTGTCGATGGCAACGCTGCGCCGTTTGTCGAAGGTTCGATCGATCGGAGCGGCCCGCCCCAATAACGCCATGATGCGTTACTTCGTTCAGCAAGGCTTAGTTTCCAGTGAAACGGAGCTCCAGCAGCTGACCGAGGCGCTCCGCAGCCGGCCGGAGCGCATTGCTTTCCGTGTCCATCTTTCCTCACCATACGGGGTAGCGGTGGACCATCTTCTGCTGCATCGGGAGGGAATTGAGCGTATTCCGTGGCTCCCAAGGGAGTTTGGGGCCTATTGCATCCGAACAGGTGCTACGGTACCGTATGCGGTCCTCCAATCCAATCGTCGACTCCTTCAGCGCCTAGCTCGGGATCAACTGATTTCTTATCAAAGTTCCTCGAGCATGTTGTCCGTGTTTTTCTTACGTCCTGGACCGGAAGATGCGGTACTCGATGCGTGTGCCTCTCCTGGAAGCAAGTCGTCACTGATACTGGACTCGATTGGCTCTCTCTCGGGCCGCAGCGTAGTCGTTGCGAACGATCATTCAACAGACCGGAGTAGAGCACTGATGGAGAGATTTCGCTCCTCGAGTTTCCCACAGCTAACGGTCACACACGGAGATGCGAGTCGACGCGGCTCCGACTTCCAGTTCGACAAGGTGCTGGTGGACGCCCCTTGCTCCGGTGAAAGCCGTCTGGGACGCGATGAGACCAATTGGAGAATATGGCACCCCCTGCGTGGTGTAGAGTTTTACCATCGTCAAGTGGCGTTGCTGCGGAGAGCCGTGCAAAGCACCCGAGTCGGCGGGCAAGTGCTCTATTCCACTTGTACCTTTAATCCATTGGAGAACGAGGCGGTGATCGCAACGGTGCTGCAGGAGTTTCCCAACGCTTTGCAGTTGGTAGCCCTCCCAGCTTACGGAGGTGGTGCGGACGCTCCTCGACTCTCTCCCGCGCTCTCGCGGTGGCTCGTGCCGTGCAAGGATGGCGGACTGTGCGAGACAGCTCAAGAAGCGGAGAGACGCGGCGAAACGGGTCTTCCGGTACATCTTTTCTCGCCCAATAATGAAGTCGGTCATCTCATCGCTATGCATGCCCGACGGCTGTTCCCGCACAGGAGTAAAGGCGCGGAAGGATTCTTCTATGCACTACTCGAGGTGATAGCACCGCTGAGTGAAACCTCTCTGGACACGTCCTTCACAGCACCGTCCCGGGTGTTCCCTGAACCGTCCAGCGAACTGTACCGAGTTTGTGCAGGCCTGCTGCAGACAAGCAGCGCCAGCGACACGACATCCTCGGATCCGTTAGCTTGTCATGGGCTCGTGGCCGTCTGGGACGAATCCTCGGGAGTGCAACTCGCCACTCAGGCTGCCGTAAAGTACCTCCGAGGCGATGAAGACCCTCGCACACGCATGCGGTCTTTAGGCGTGACTGTTTTGGACTCGAAGGGTGAACTAACAGACACGGGCGCCGATCTTGTAATGCAATTGGCCCCGCACTCCAGTCGTGTGACGTCACTGCCACTGCATTGGGTACACCTGCTGCTGCACAACAGAACGCTGACGGTGCGAGTTGCTCACCACCACGAGCACTGCGTGCTGACACTCCTTCACGGTGCTCCAGACGACATACGCCGGCATTATCAGCTTCATTTGTCTCCTTCCGAGGCGGAACAGTATGAAGTTTCCAACAAATTTCTCTTTCCACTGTATGCTGGCAGTACACCTCAGGAGGGCTTTTGTGCCGTCGTCTCGGTGAGCTGGACGGTGGGACAGGAGGCGGGGATGAAGCCGTGGGGACTGCCGGTCAGGATAGAGCCCATCCGAGACGGAAGACTGCAGTTCATTTTGCTCTCCTCTAGTACCAGGCGGCATTTAAGCATCAGCGTACTGGGCCAGTTGCGAGGACACACCTTGAAGTCCGCTCCAGCTCAATCTCCGGCACCTGACGCTCAACCATCTGCTTTTATGCCCAGTGAACTCCTGTATGGGACCACTCTCTCGCCCTACTCCACTGCCCCTGCGACACCCCTCGAGAAGTGCAGCGCAGCTAATGCGGCGAGTGACGCTCCTGCTGTCTTTCACTTTTAAAAGAAAAGGTTACCCTAACTTACTGAGAGCACTTACTGGAATGCCTTTCAGATATTTTCTTTGTTGTATTCAAGTGAATTCTCTCTCAAACATATTGGACCATTTCTCATCCAAGAATGTCTGGCTCTTTTTTGTTTTTCTACCCTTGAATTTTGGTGATAGGATAGTAAACTCACAGATTGTACTTTTCGCTGTCCTTTTTCTCCACTGAAAGCAATAATAGACTATTCTTGGATTGGGGTTATACGCAACGATCAAGCTGTGCTTTCATCAGTCACATTACCAGGGGCTCTTTCAGAGAGATCACCTGGAAAGAGGACACCAAGGCAGCGGGTTTGAGGATTTTTCTTGGGCGAATTACTGCCCATCAAACCCTCAAAAAGCCTCAATAAAGCTTGAAGTAGCGGAATAGAAACGCATGCTTTACCTTGCTGTCTGTAGCCGTCTCACACGCCCACTTATTTTTCGCGAATATATTTTAATTGGATTGCAGCATGATTCAAATTCCGAAACCCGGTGATGTCTTCTACGATGACGATGGCAACAAATCGACGGTACTTCCAGATGGAAGCGACTTGAACTACAACCCTCCTCAAGACGAGTTGGAGGAGTACGCGGAATTCGTCGGAATCGACGTAGAGAAGGAGAAAGAGCTGATGTGGGTTGCTCTGGAAGGCCTCCGGACGCCGCTTCCACCCGAGTGGCGGGCGTGCCAAACCAACGACGACGAAGTGTATTACTTTAATTTCAAGACGGGAGCCAGCCTTTGGGATCACCCAATGGATAACATTTTTAAAGAAAAAGTAATCGCTGAACGAGCGAAACTGAAGAGTGGCGGCGGCTCGCAGCCACCAGGTGCGAGTGAATCACCCAGTACCAGTACAGCTGGGCTCCAGCATTCGAAAGCTTCAGCGAAGGGAGAGACGAAGCCATCGCCGGAAAGCTCCAAAAACAACACAGAAAGTAAAACGAAAATGCTGACCGCTTCTCTGCTGGGGAGTAAGAAGGGACAACCAGCGGGGACGTTGAATGTGGTTCCCAAAACAGGGCGACTGAGCTCTTTAGGCAACCCAGGACTGGAGAGCACACCGCTGAGGCGAAATCCGGATGTTTCCGACATCCTTCACAACAGCTCCTTTGGGGGTGCACAGCTGAGCGGCAGTCACAGTGATCTCTTCAAGAGCGGGTCCACCAGCCTGCATGCGGGGCCCCAGAAGAGTGTCTCCTGCAATCCACCACAGGGAACGATGGACATTGAGAAGAATATCCGACATCGGATTAATGCGGAGTACGAGGGTGTGCTGAAGAACGAAATGAGAGAGAAGGAAAGGAACTACATTGCAGAGAAGTCGCGGCTGGAGAAGTCTCTCACACACAGCCAGGAGAACTTTGACAGCTCCTGGGCAGCAGAGAAGGAAGAGGCGCTGAAAAGGATGAATGCAGCGACTGCTCGTGAAACGAAAGAGATGGAGCAAAGCTGGCAGAGGAGGATAAAAGAACTCCGTCAAACAGTGGAAAACCGAGAGACGGAGCTGCAGCAGGCGAAGGTCATGTGTGGTGAGAAGCCGGAGAGCGACTGTACTGTAGAGGAGTACACCAAAGTGCTGGAGCACCAGAATGAAGTGAAGCTGGAAGAGAAAAAGAAGGAACTGCAGGCCAAGATGGACGCAGCACTGAAAAACCTGGAGGACGAGCAGAAAGTCAGCCTCGAGGAACTCTCCAAGAGAGCGAATGACTTTGTTCAAAGCACAAGGAAGCGCATAGATTCTGAAAACGCGCAGGCCCTTTTTCATATTCACTCCAGTAGTCAAGGGGAGCTGACCCAGCTGATGACGCAGCTCTCTCAACTTCGCGAGGAACTGAAGAAGGCCCAACAGGAAGCTTCAAAGAGCAAACCGCAGCAGAAATCCCTCGCGTCCATTAGAGCAGAGAAGAACAGCACCCCGAGTGTAGAGGTGGAGGCGGTGAAGAGGGCCCAAAAGGAAGCAGATGCCGAAGTTAAAGAGGTGGACGCGGCGCTTGATAAAGAGATGGAAGAATTAGAAGAATCGTATATGGATCAGCAGCGGGAGCTCAACAGTGAACTAGAGGAATTACAAAAGGAAATTGAAGGGCTGAAAAAAGCCACTTTGGAACTTTCAACGCTTCCCTCTTCACAGAAGGAATCGTCCCCCGCCCCTGCCGATGAACCGGTGGGACTGTCTCAACGTGACTTGGAGGACTTAGCGGAAGAGGAGACCGCGATGCGCCTGGAGCGGAGTCGTCAGATTGAGCTGTTCGAGAAGGAGACAGAGGAGCTCTGCCGTACGAAGAAAGAGTTTTTAGAAAAGGAATCACCGCGGACCCCAGGTTCGGCGGTTCCTGCCTCGGGAAGCTCTTCCACAGCAGCAACCCATCCTGCTGTTGAGAAGGCCAAGCAGAACCACCTGCAGCTGATGAAGCAACTCGAATTCACTCATGAGCAAACCATGCGGAACCTGCGAGATGCTCACCGTCGTGCTTTAGAATCTCAAGACCGTTTTGACGTGAGGACCTCTTCAGAGTACAAGAAGTTGTTGAATGAGAAGAAGAAAGCTTGGCTGGCGGTCCATCCTACCCCAAACTACAACGTTGACGAGCTACCGAATGAAGAGGATCTGGAAGAGGAGGAGCTAGAGGCTCTTGGTCCTATCCGCTCGGAGGAGGTGCAGGCGGAAGCGAACTGCCGTGAACAAAAGGCCTCTTGTTCTGTATCGTCTGCTTTCCCTGCGGACGTCACACTGGATAAGGAGCGGGAGGCCATGCAGAAGAGGCTGCGAGCGTATCGAGAGCAGTGGCAATTAGATGTTGGCGCGAGAATAAAGGAAAGTGAAGAGGAACTCCAGGAGGAGTCCAAACGATTGGCGCTGGAAAACCGCAAAGAGGAAGAAAACCAAAAAACGCAGTCACGGCTTAAAGAGGAGCATCTTCAGCGAATGGAGAAACTGCGTGAACGTCTGCTTCAAGCTCAAAAGAACACGGAAATCCTTCGTTCGACACCACCAGTGACAAAGCCGAAGTCCTACAGTGAAGCGGAGAGTGAACCAGCAACGGATACCGAAGAAGTGGACTCCGCCCCATCTGGAGCGCTGGTAGGGAATACCGATCACTTCATTCCGTTTGCCGATGCTCAAAATGAGGTTCAACTTCTGAAGCAGCGGTGGGAGGCAGAGCTGGCCAACTTACACCGCGGACTAATGTCTCAGCAGGACCAGCTAACCAAAATTTTACTTGTTCGACAACGCCCTCCTGTGGTCCCCTCTCGAAATGAGAAGGTTCAAACGTCACAGATCATGTCATCCGGCTCTCTCAGTGAAGTGGAGGGAAGACCGAAGGAGTATGCTGACTTTAGTGCGGGCCGGAAGGCTGGATCTCGAGGCGTAACGCCAAGCATTGGGGTTGCCGCTGCGCCGCTGGGACATCGGTGTGAGACGGAGGAGCGCACTCCTTTTCACTCCAACACCGCTCCACCTTTGCTTTCTCGTTCCTTTTTGTCGTCTCCTGACGTCGTTCCCCCTGCGGCGCCACACCCCGACGAGGCCATTCTATCCCGTGGCGACCGTTACTCCGCGTACGTGGAGCAGGAAAAGGGCTACCAGGCTGGTATCGAAGCGGCTCGCCTACGGCTCAAGGAGCAGAAGAAGGTGCTTCGAGATAAACAGCGTGCGTTAGAGAGAATGCGTGAGGAGTGGCGTGAGGACATGGCTCTCGCCAAGCAGGAGGAGGATAAGCCTGCTGTCCACACACTGCGACAGGTGCGCCATCGAATGGAGGAGCGAGCTCGAAGGCTCAACGTGGCCGTTCTCGCGATGAAGCTGGAGAGCGAGCAGCTGGAGGAGCTCCAGCGGTTTGGTGCACCGCATCCCGCAACACCGGAGGCAGACTTCAGCTTTCCCATGTCCCAGAATTCCATCTTGCGCCTTGTGAAAGAGATGACAGCGCAGTCTAGGCAGCTAGAGGGGCTTCTGCGTGGCGGTGAGGCTCGACCCTCTGTGGAGAGGCGCAGGCGAGGGAACCGCCTCAAGACTTCGCCGAAGAACGACAAGAAGAGCAAGCCTCGGGAGTCATCTTACTCCCCACGCAGCCACAGCCGCAGACCTTCGGCGGACCATCCCACGACGCCACCTCTCCGTCTGGGGGAGTGGGATGGCGCGGCCACACCGGAAGAGATCCGATGGCAGAAGGTGAACTACCAGCGCCAGGTGGAAAATTGGCTGCAGCATGTAAAGCGTTTCTCTGCAAGATAGACATCGACAAGCAAACAAGGACTCCATTAGTGAGATCAAGGGGGTCTCATTTGTATTGAGATCTTCCAGTATATGTCCCTATGGTAATGAATATGTTTCACGCTGCTTTCAACCAACTTTGCTTTAGTTACTTTTTTTTTTCCCTTTTTTTTCTGTACAAATCCGAAATCGACACTCTGGTAAACTAACCTCTCTAGTAAATGGGTGTCCCACGATTCGCGCCATGGCTGCGGCGCCGTTACCCGCGAATGGTGCTGAAGGAGTGCCCGACGTCCGTGGCGGGGCTGTTTGTGGACGTGAATGGCGTGATTCACCCATTCTGCCATGGGGAAGGGATCGATGAGCTACCGGAAGAGGTAAAGATTAAAAATATCATCTTGTACCTGGAGCTTCTTGTCGAAGTCGTACAACCCACTGCATTGCTGTATCTAGCGGTAGATGGTGTCGCTCCACGGGCGAAGATGAACCAGCAGCGTGCCCGCCGATACATGAGCGCCGCAAGCGAAGCTCCGTTAATCGACACTGCTAGAATTAACCCTTCCCGTTTCGATTCGAATGCGATATCCCCAGGAACGACCTTTATGGACCGTGTCACCACCGCTCTTCAGCAGTTCATAGAGGAGAAGCTGACGACAGGCTCCAGCCGCTGGCAGTCTCTCTCGATCGTTCTATCCGATTCGAATGTTCCTAGTGAAGGGGAGCACAAATTAATCAAGTTCCTCCGTGGACAAACCGGCTCTACTTATTTCGGGAAGGATTACAACGTTATTGTAGGGCTCGATGCGGATCTTATCTTTCTCTCGATGTCCCTTCACACTCCTCGCATCGCCCTTCTCCGTGATCAACGGGATCAAGGCAGAAATATGAAATCACGGAAGAAAGAACCTGAGGAAAGCATTACCGACTCCTTTTTTGAGTATTTCGACATGGATGTGGCGGCAGAATCCCTCGTTACGGAGATATACCAACTCAGCGAGTTCAAAGGGTTTCAGCTTCGAGTCGATCCGAAGGAAGTGTGCCGAGAAAGTACATCGGGTTATCTGTATAGTGAAGCTTCACTGACTCAAGGCGGGACTCCCTTTCACCCCTGTACATCGCCTTTTAACTCTAAAATTATCGACGACTTTATTGTTATGGCACTTATCGTCGGAAACGATTTTTTACCTCACCTTCCTTCAGCGTACTGTGGTGAATCTGCGTTAGACCATGCGCTGGAGTGCTACGTGGACGATGTGCTGCCGTACGGCTTTCTGACTCTCGGTGGTGGAGAGCTGAACCCGCAGCAGTTGACTCGCTTCTTTCGGTCGTACGCTGAATATGAGGAACGTCTCTTTCTCTACGCTCAGCAACCAGATGTTGTGCTCACCGCAGCGGAACGAACGGAGGGCTTCTCGAGGCTGCGCGAAATATATTACCAGACGACAAAGCTGGAAGGCCAAATCGAGGACGTCTGTCGGGACTACCTCCACACCTTCAGTTTCGTTTGGAGGTATTACACCAGAATAGCTGAAGTAGACTGGCGTTGGTATTATCCGTTCCATTACAGTCCTTTCGCTATCGATATATGCAGGTACTTGGAAACCCATGCGTTTGTTCCTGCCTCGGCCAGTATGTCCCTTGACAACGTTCCGTGTGAAAAATTTGTTCAGCTGCTCAGCATCTTGCCACCTTCCAGTGCGCGGCTGGTTCCTCCGTCGTGCAGAGCGCTACTCTGTCCGTCGGAGAAGAATCTACACGTTATATCGGAGTGGCAGGTGGACTTCACGGGCACACTTGGCATGGATCACATGGCTGCTGTGCTACTGCCCTTTGTTGATATGAAGTCGCTAGAAGATCAATTTGCCGAAGTAAAGAGATTCCTTTCTCCAAGAGAAAAAGCCCTGAACGAAAATGTAGCATATCACAAGCTGTACTACTCTGGCATTGAGGAAAACAAAGCCGATTCTTTTATGGGAAAGAGATGCATGAAGAAAGGCGAAACTGTTATTTGTGAAGAATTTCTAGAGGTAGCGCCTCAGTGCCCGAGGCCGCGCACCTACTCCTTTAAAGCAGCAATCAACAATTGTTATGCGTTGCAAAACAGCTCTTCTTTGTCAACTTCACATCATACGAACATGATTGATTTCGTTGTTGTCAGCTGCATATTATCATTGGTGGTTATGGTGGGATGCATTGGGTTTAATCCTTTACAGCTGATTCTTCCAGTGCTGCAGCTTCTGTCCTTATTTGCATTTGTGGTGGTGGTGATTTACATGCTCAACCTGGCGGTTCGCAGTGCTCCTAGGACTCGAAGCGGGATTACACGACCGAAAAGCAACTACTCCTACACGAACTGGATTTGCAAGGCCTGTAACAGCTCGAATTTTGAACGTCAAAATGAATGTTTTTTTTGTGCTGCGCCGTGCGATGTGGTAAAATCGAAGGCCTTCTTTTCGGGGAAGACTCGTCAGGAGGCAGAGAAGCTGTACGATCCTAATCACACCCGTTCTCTCCGAACGTTTAAAGGCCAAAGCTGCTAGCATGAAATCTTTCCAGTGCTGCTTAACCGAAACAGTACTGGGCTTGTAGAGCGCTTGTGCATTCTTGAGCACCAGTTTATTCTCAGAAGGGTGGAGCCCCAAATGGCCTAATGAACCATGAACCATTAACTACAGCAATAATAACAAAAATAACAAGTAACGACAATAATATTTTATAACTTAAAATGGTACGGGAGACGCTTTTATTTTTTGCTATACACCCGTTTGTATCTTTCTTCTTCCTCTATAAACGATTGTATTCTCTAGACTTCAGTATATTTTGTTGGATCCGTTCTCCCACCACTAAAGGTTTAAAGTGCCAGATGACATCCAAATTATCGTTGCTTCGAATTCCCTCTTTTAAGAAGAAAGACCAGAGCTCAGCCCCTGCCGAAGGCGAGACGTCCTACTCTCTTGACGCGCTGCATTCTCTGCGTATGAGACTCACAGCACCTAGTATTGATCAAGGCCATTTGTTCGAAGGATGGCCTCAAAACCCGCAGTACTACTCGGAGGATCAACTTGACATGCTGGAGGAGCTTATGAGCTTTGGGGAAGACTACGAAGGTGGAGTCGAGCAGTACATTGTCAACGGCCGGAGACTTCTGGATCTCCGTGACCAGGAGAGTGAGATATTTACTGGATTAGAAATGCCACCGCTGATTTTTCAGCCGCCATCTCTTTACGAGAAGAGCGATGAGCTCGACCTCTTGGAGAGAACAGCGAAGAAATTACTGAAACGGACAGTATTTGTTCTTGTAGCCGGTGGGATGGGAGAGCGATTGGGGTATTCCGGCGCCAAAGTGGGGCTTCCGATCGAAACCGCAACGCATCTGAAATACCTGGAGCATTACTTACTCTGGGCAATGGAGGTAGGCGGTGACGACGTTCCTTTTGTCATCATGACCTCTGATCAAACGCATCAAAACACATTACAACTCATCCGAGAACTCGGGTTTGAGGGAATGAAAGGGCTTCTCGTTCTCAAGCAGGAGGCGGTGTTCTGCTTCTCTGATGCAGCAGGACATTTGGCGCTGTCCGACCAGGGAAAACTAATTCGAAAGCCGCATGGGCACGGAGATGTTCACTCGCTAATATACCGTGCTACAAATGAGGAGGGCACCTTGTGGGTAGATCAATGGGTGGAGGATGGCTTTCAGTACGTGTCGTTCTTCCAAGACACGAACTCCGCGGCTACAGTGACAATGCCGATAACACTGGCGATCTCTGAGCTGGAGGATTTGCAGATGAATACGACGTGCATTCCTCGGCTACCTAAAGAGGCAGTTGGTTCGATATGCCGTGTGCGCAAGGCAGATGAAAACTTTTGGAGAACGGTCAATGTGGAGTACAACATCTTCGAGGTGGTGGCCCAGACCCTAACCCGAGAGGGTGGTGACAGCGCCAGCAGAGACGGTGGAATATACTCTCCGTATCCTGGCAGTACCAATAACTTGGTCATCGACTTACAATGCTATCGCGCACTCGTTAAAGAGCACAAAGGCGTCGTACCAGAATTCATTAATCCAAAGTACACGGATCCCACTCGACGACAATTCTCTAAACCAGCACGCATCGAGTCTTTAATGCAAGACTTTGCGTTCTTCTTTTCCAAGGAGGACCGGGTGGCTGCCACGCTATTCGATCGCTTCTCCTACCAGCCCGTCAAAAATTCCCTCACAGAGGCTCAGAAGAAAGTGGAGCAAAACATCAGCCCCTTCTGCGCCTCTACGGGGGAAGCCGGGGCGTATCAGCTCATGCGGATGCGTTTGAAGGCGATTGGGGTCCACATTGACCTGATTGAGCGCACTGACATCAACGTTGAGAAATTTCTTCCGATTCAGCTGTTTCCTATTGTGGCCATCGACACTCGGTCGGCTAAGAGTGGCCTCCTGCTTCACTTGTCCGAAATATTTCCGTGCCCAGAAAAGATCTCGATTAGCAGTGACAGTACGCTGATCATCTCGGGGAAAGTGGTCATTCACCAGCTGCGCCTCGAGGGGGCCCTTCGCATATCCGGGCCACTCTCAAGGAATTCCCGGCCGATGGTGGTGGAGCGCTTAAGTATTCGGTGCTTAAAATGGGGAGTCGTTCCTGTTTCAGAAGACGATCCACGAGAGATAGATCGGATGAGAGGCTACAGGCTAGAGAAACTGGGTCTCACTGAATACACCCCGGAGGGATTGATTTCTGAAGTGCGGGATCCGTCGAAGTTGTAAGAATAGAAGCACGTTTACCTGCGAGGGCCGTTGCTTGATATTCTTCTCGACACTGATAGTGTTAGCTTACCACCACTGAACAACCGCTACGAAAACAACAATAACAACAAAAAACAAACAAACGAAAACGATACCCGAACACGATCCAGTATATATCGGCGAGATTAATTTCTCTTGTCTTTTAGTGATTAAACAGCAAAAAAAAAAACTAGCAAACACTCGTATCGTATGCGTTTATGCTGTACAACAACATGGTACTGTGAGCGTCTTTGCTAAAGCCACTGAAAATAATGATCCTAAATCTTTCGTCTATTATATTTTTTCCACCAAATTTCGGACCTAACTTTAGTCACAATTGACCCAAAAGCTTTATCGAGTGCTACTTTTTGCTGTTGTTGAGAAAATCGTTTCTGATAGTTATCATTTTTGGACAGAAGGACACTTAATTAAATATTATATAGACAACTGCCTGTACCATACTGACAAGGTGTGTGCTATGAGCACTTCCATAGACAATCCGCCCCACTCGGGAAGAGGTTCGAGGTCTCCTCCAATCCCAGATTTCAACGCCACTGCGGTGATGGAAACGGAAAAAGGCTCTTCCTTGCTCAACAGCGACGGAAGGTCTTCGGAGGAATCCAAAGGTGAAGATTCGTCGAAGCAGAGCGAAAGCCAGGAACCATCTCTTGATCGTGGCAAGGACTTCGCTTTCAGTCCCCCAATGCTGCCGCATCAAAAAACCGCAACCCCTTCGTTGGAGCAGACAGCTTCAGAAACTCTGGAGCCGTGTTGTGCGGATGTACGCGAGACGCTGGATGAGGAGTACGTGCAGAGAGAGACAGCAGACAACCGTGTGGAGGTGAGAGACAGGGAAATAGTTGAGCTGTGTGAGAAGGAGAAGGATGAAGGGAGAGAATCCAAAATAGTAGAAGCTACCGTAGCCCTCGAGGAAGTCACAGAGCTGCGGATGGAAGTGGCGAAGCTTAAGAAGCTGCTGGAGGAGAGGGACAGAGAAATAGCTCAAAAAGACGAAAGAATTCGTCTTCTGCAAGAAAAGCTAGTCGACCAACTTTTGGGAGACAGCAACCCCGCGAAGACCAAGAGAAAAACCACTGCAAAGTCGTCTCTTAGCTCTTCGTTTACCCGAGATGCCTCGCCACGCAGCTCCGCCATTCGCACTAGACCGACCCCTAATAGTGGCTCTCTCTCACGAGGGAGTCGAGGTCAGTCTCCAGCGGCAAAGGACCCCTTAAGTGTTTCCGCGCGACGAGCACCACTAGTCGCTGGATCCGCCACAGCGTCGAGCGAGCGACGACCGCTCTTCTCATGGAATAGGGACGCACCCACACCCACGCGTAAAACCAATACACCGGCGAAGCCTACTCCGCTCCTGAGCGGTAGCGCGCTAAGCAGTGCGAGAAAGCAGGTGTGGACTCCGAAGCCCAGCGGTACGCTGTCCACGGCATCGAACCCGTCGCCTTTGAGAAGCAGTGTACAGCGACCGGCCCGCGTCGCACCGGTACGACCTCCGCTGGTGGGCCGCCGAGCGGTGACCCCGCAGCGATCGCACCCTGGTGCCGTCACTCATCCGGGACTTCTGTCGAGCGCTGCAGCCCCTTCGCGGGAGTCGCCCTTCTCTCGATCGACCCCAGCCGCCAGCCCTCTGCACCGCGGCATGCGGAGCACCAGCGTGAGCAGTGCGCAACCCATGCGGCAAGCCATTACCCCCCTTCACTCTACCACACCTACTCGAAGCGTGTACTCCGGGGAAACGACGACCAGCCGCAGGAGACCGCGTATCTCGTGTAGTGTAGGGAGAAACGAGGAGACCCTTCTCAAGGGGACCACCACCACCGTAACGTTCAAGTGTAGAGGGTCAACAGGGGCTCACTCTATGGGAGCTTCTCGCGAAATCCTCGCTGCAGATCTCATGGAGCTGCCGGAGTCTCTGCTACCGCTCAAAGACACGAGGGCTCCTACTCTAGTTCCTTTCTCCAACGAAGTACAGCCTCAAGATCCTGTATCTGGGGTTTTACCCCGGTAGAAGTCATTTTGTTTCTTGATCCTTCTCGTTTTTTTTTTTTTTACACACAACAACAACAACTAATGTGGTTGTTGTTCCTCATTAGTGGCCTCTTGAGACCAACAAGTATACATTATTGTATCATTCGAAAAAACCGAAAAAAAAACTTCTTTACTTTGCTTTGAAAGACGTTTTGGTTCTTTTTGGTATCGACCAACTTCTTGTATGTATCATTCTTAATCCTCCGTTCAGGCTCTCTGCTCTGGTTATCCGTATCCAAGGCTCACAGGCCAGGTAGGGGGCATAGGTGTTGTTCCTGAGCTTTCATATAATTGAATGCGTTCTCGAAATATTTCTTTATGTTTTTTTTTTTTTTTTAAATTACAAAATATATATTTTAAATACATAAAGGCCGGCGTGTACATCCATTTTATAATTGCTTTTTTTTCTTGTCCTGTGTGGAGGTTCGTTGTTTCAAGCACCATGGCGGATCTTGTAGTTTCGTCTGGGAATAAAGTCATCCGGGTAGAGCCAGATTACCTTGTATTCCCCCCACCCCACAACGATCGTTGCGTTCAAAATGTTTTGTTTTTATATAATTCTTCTCCTTCCTATTGTGTGTATAAGTTGTGCTCTCACCACCCAGAGTACTACAACGCAAAGCCCAACCTCGCCGTTGTAGCACCACGCACCGCCGTTCGTATTTGTGTGATTCTCCGTGCCACGGCATCTTCTGCGGCAGCATTTCCTGCAGATTATACGGACACTTTTTATCTGTATGTGAAGCTTCTCGTACCGGAATTGGGGATCGGCCTTCGAGCCAGTGAAGCGTGGATGCAAGGAGGGGATCGTATCCTGCAGAAGTGTGTCTTGAAGGCATACTTTTGCAGTGCTGCCAAAGTTTCTCTTGCGGAGAACACGTCTATTTCATTTCACTCGCCCTCCCATGCTGGCCCACCCCCGGATATGCAAAAAAAGTGTAAGACGAAAGTGCGAATGGAGGGTGGCCCAGAGTCCAGTGCCCCCACAACACAATCCGATGGGACTCCGGAATGCTCTCAGGAGAGCCCACCGCAGAAAAGTTTCTTGGTCAAGCAGTTTTTTCTTTCTCCAGGTTTTGGAAAATTTGTTGTTGTGGCTGCACTTATACTTTCGGTGGCATTTTTACTAATGGTAATACAACATCTTCAGGCAAATGGGACTTCTCTCACCGTTTCCACTCTTCGAGATGGATTTATCCATCAGTTCGAAGTGCTGGAGATCTCCTCTCTGGCGCTACTGAAGTCCTCGAGAGGACACAGTGAAACAGTATGTCAATCAGTGTTGTTGTGGATAGGTCGGATTGTCCCGAAGTGCAGATCTATCATCTTCCGTATTTACAACGGAAGTGGCGCCGTTGCTTTGTAACAGAGTGCGATGACAGAGATGGATCAGTTTCTCAAAACCTTCATTTGAACTTCTTGTTCGAGGCACTTTCAAATCAGGAGAAGCGAAATGCGTTTTAACAAGATACAAAAGACATTTTTTGTCATTTGGAGTTTTGATCGTATTTCTCTTTTACCATGTGAATCAATGGTTCTATATCGATAGAAAATGACGCATCTATTCAACATTTTTTCATAAAATATTTTTATTAATAGGCTTTTGTTTGATTAAAGCCGCAATTGTTAACTGTATTTAGCTGATAAAAATGAAGAGTGAAGCGGACGTCATCATTCATGGTTCTCTGCCTGACGACCATCTTCAGCGTGTGATGCCTAATGGAGAATTCTCAACGGAAGTGTCCGTTCAGGAACCGAAAAGAGAGGGCAATGAATGGTGCTCGTGGAACCAGCTGGCGAGTCAAGCTGCAGCCCCTCCATCGACACCGCAAGAATTTGCAGCAGGTGTGGACACGCCGAGCAGCCAGTTTGAAATCGCGATTTGCGCGCAGCTGCAGGATCTTCTGGTTTCATGCGAACGTCAGTGGCGAACCACCCTTCGAGCATCAGAGATTCTGCGACGAAGTTTGATTTTTTTTGAGCAAACCGTCGGTGTTGCCACTACCTCCTTCATACTCGTGTTTGCGTGCTTCTTGTCGCACGATGCCAGCGTTTGGGTGTCCACGGGCCTTTTCTTTCTGTTTTATTTCTCTCTTATTGCCTTTCGCGGATATTTGTTTTGGTCCAGAATCACCGAGTCGAAAATGAGAACCGCTTACGTCATTCGATCGGTGCTGCAGCGGTGGCAGCAGCGGACGGCAGCGATGCCGACGTGGGCAGTGCACACCCCTGCTCAACGCCGGCTCGTCTTTCTGGAGTCGTTTGCGCATATTCCTCTCAAGGCGTTCCGTATCGTCTCCGTGGTAGATGACAGAACGTATCGACTGAAGCTCATCCACAAGAGTATTACTGTGAAAGCGGCTTCTCGTTTAGATGAGGCGGAGTTTCGATACTTTCGCTACAGGGAGCCGAAGGGAATTTGCAAATTGGTGGATGTGATGAGAATCACTTTAGAGGGGGATGCGATCGCGTTAAAGGCACTGATGGACAGAGCAAGGCCACCTAGATGGCCTAATCTAGAAATGTCGAAGCAACAGTTCGTGGAGGAGGAGGCCACAACGGATGAGAGTGACAATGAGGGTGAACCACGAACCGCACTCGGCGGAGGCAACACGATCTCTGTGTCGCAGCAGATGGAGTTCTTCGTTCATCGCACTTTGCTGCTAGTGTGGATGGTGTGTCTCGTTCCTTTGGTTGTGTATGGAATTTTACAGCACTTTCTTGAAGGTGCCCCATTTGGAGTGGTCACGTTTCTGAGACCCGCCATAGCTCTTTTAGGTCTTTTGCCGGTAAATACTATAGTGTTGAACTACGCCTTGTCACTGTACGCGAACGTGTACTTGGAAAAACTTTTTCATTTTCTTGTCACTAAGAGTCAACATCAGGATGACGATCGTCTACCTCGTTTTTCGACAATGAATACCTTGTGCACTGCGATGCGAGTTCTTTTTCATATTCAGCCCCGCACTGGAGGGAGAAACCCTTTGGTGCTGTCCACCTCGCTGGTCGACACGTTCGGTTTGGCCGGAGTCATCGCGATGCTGGACCAGACAGGGATCGTCACGGATATGGTCTTGGTTCCGCGACGAGTGCTACTGCTGCGGCCGGCCCCCGCCGACACGGAGGATCGATCCTCCAGCGACGAGGACAGCGTTATTGGTTGCCTTACCGCAAAGAGCGAGCGGGAAGCGCGAGAGAGACAGAGAGAGGTGAAGAAGCAGGTTAAGCGCAAGAAGTTTAGGGAACAGCGCTTCGTGGATTTACCATTGAGAAACAGTGGCCGTGAAGATTTGGCGGTTGAATTTACTTCGCGAGAAGATCTGAGAGATAAGCAATCGCACTTGAACCCTACGTGCCTGTGCATCCTGCTTCATGCTTTAGTGAAGGAGCCCACCAATCTTAGCTTGTGGACAGAGCCGTTCCGATTATGTGATCGTTCCCAACGCTGGGCTCGTGCTCTTCATTGGCTTCCACGTGCGTGCGGGGATGAGGACTCGGCCGTCAAGAAATTTAGAGTGCTGGCACGTATTTTTCAGATCGACACGGAAATGCGGTCTGCCTTTCGGAGCAGTTACCCCGAACAAGCAAGTTCTCTGCTTGTGGAGAGCAAAGCGGATGGGGCTCTTCACCTCTTTACGATTGGGACACCCTATATGATATCCAGGTACTGCACGGTTCACTGGACAGGAGAGACGGTGGCGGAGTTTGACACCGATGAGAAAACAGAAGTGACTCTCATGGCGAAGCAACAGTGGGAGCAAGGCATGTGCTACGAGACGGTGGCCCTGTCCCATCGTCTGCTCCCACAACGGTATCAGAAGTATGTGTCGACATTGCCTCGTGCTCACGGAAAGTACCAGGAGTACTTCTTCTGTGACGGGACAGAAGTGACTGGGCCCGTCCCATTGCTTCAGCGGCAGAAGGGAGCGAGAAGAGAAAAGGGAAGGAAACACCACTCCACCGACCGCAAGCATCTGCACAAGGAGGACCATACCCACAGCCATTGCCGTACCGCTTCCGTTCAGATGATGAGAGATTCCGATTATTCCGTCTCCACGATAAAACGCTCTCGGTCTGTTGGGAATCAACCGTCTGAAAAGCACGGACGCCTCGAAAATGACGATAGTTTGACCATGAAGACATTTATGCATCTCATGGTTACGAGCTCTCAAACGTTTTTAGGTCTGGTAGGATTGCAGGACTCCGTTCGGCCGAATGTTCAAGCCGCCACCACCACCTTGAATGAAGCGGGTGTTCGATGCATGTACTTCTGCTCTGAGAACGAGCGTCAAACGAGAAGTTTCGGCAGCCGAGTGGGACTTGAAACGGAATGGAATTGCTGCATCTCTTTGAAGAACGAAGCAGTTACTCTGGACGATCGTAGCATTCGAGCTCAACTTCCCTTTGGAATCACTTCTATTCGAAAGCATTTGCTTCACGTAGATCCAATTCCACTTCACGTTAGCTTATTTTCTCATGCTCAAGGTGTCTCGACGAGATCGATGCTCTCCATCTTACAGGACAACCACCAAGTGGTAATCGCGGTGGGGTCCGTGTTTAATCACGGCAATGTTCGGAGTTTTGTTCAAGCGGACTTATCCGTTGGTGTTTTACCTGCTCGGAGAGGTGTAACGGCCCAGAAGGAAGGTGTGTTGCGTCACGGCCGAATTGTGGAACCCTCGGATTTCAGTGCGAAGGATGCCGATACGCTCAATAGGGATCAGCCACTGTATCGAAATGTTGCCGAGTTGATCGGGTGTAGCTGTGCCCTGAGGGCTCCACCGACGACTTCTATTCTACCTATTTTGGTGACCTTGATACGTGAGGCTCGATTACGGTTAAGTGGAATTAGTAACTGCACTGAATTCGCTATACACAGCAATATATTTATCTCCTGCATTAATATTATTTCTCTCCTTCTAGGAATTCCTCTGTTGGGTCCAACAATGACAGTCTTAGAGCTGAGCCTCTTGGTTCCGCTGCTTTCCTTATGCTGTACGTACACCGCATATTCCGCTAAAGATCCGATGAAAACCCTTCCCTCACGCCACAATTTCTTTGTAAGACTGGCAATTCTTCGACATAGCATGGTCGTCTGGTGTTTTCGGTACATCCCCTCCCTGATAGCTATCACAGTGCTAGGAATGACGGCTATGGCAAGTGAGTGCGATGGGTTTAACCACCGCTACACAAATGTGCATGACACCTGCACCGTGGCGGTACAAGGCTATGTGACTCTCACTCTGAACTGCTGGCTCATGTTTCACTGCTGGACACACATCAGCCGTCATCAGATCATTACGTGGTACCTTTCCCTTCGTATGCATCACGACAAAAACGTGTATTTATTTCAGTCGTGGCGCCTCGTGACAATGTGTTTAGCGGCGCAGGTTTTAAGTGTGACGCTGGTTCTTCTTTTAGCACCTTGGAACAGATCTGATCTCCGAACTACGTTTTTTCCGTCTCTCCCACATACACTTATCTCGGCGTGCTTCCCTGCTTTTCTTTTTCTAGTGGACATCCCAGTGAAGCGCTGGCGTGATAAGCGATTTACTAACATGCAAAAATTTCGTAAACTTACTTTTGGCACTCGCCTCGGCATGCACTCTCCGAGAGGAGATTACGAGCCTGAAGGAGTAACAAATGAAACAGTGATCGCGAGCACAGAAGAAAATTCAATACGTGTGGGATGCCTGAAACGTCTACGTGAATCTTTTTTCCGCTTTACTTCTCTACACAATGGAAAACTAGAAATGAATTGTGTCTGCTGCGATCATATCGGAGGAAATTATGCAACGTATCACACAACGGGAAATGTTTAAATGCTTTTTCATTCTATATATTACACGTGTTTTATTACGTGTAATAAAAAAACGAACGGTCATGCAATTCATTAATTAACCAAATCGGTCTTGATGACGGATGCTCTCTCTTTAATACATTTCGACTCGTCTTTCTTAACTCTTTTCATTATTCTTGATTTATAAGGAAGCTAAGAAATTAAAATACCTTTAACCACGAATAATAGTAATAATATTAGTTTTAATAACAATAATAGTAAACTTTTCCTATCTCTCTAATCTTTTCCGTTATCCGCACCAATGATCGAGATACCCCCTCTGCTTCTATCCGTTCCTTCCCCTGATGTGGTCGAAGAATTCATAGAAGACAAAATTCTAAAGCTCACTATTTCTAAAGCATCGGAGCTTCTTCAGCAGTACAAGGAAAGAGTGAGTAAGTTCTTTGAAACTTCCAGATATGATTTAGACACTGATATCTTGCCGGCTGTCAAGTTTGGTCTTGAACTATTCAACGCAGAAAATTTTACAGGTGAGTTATCACCTGCAGAGCGTGAAGAATTTTCCAAAGTCCTTACTCGCTTTCAGCCAAATTTTAAAAGTTGTCTACCTGATGAGGGCAAAGAGAACGACGAAGATACTGTTTCCCAGCAAACAGATCCGAAAGACGCATACTTGCAACGACTTTTAACTGTTGATGGAGAGATGACTAGCCCGTGTCTCAAATTACCTGGTGTACTGCTATGTCTTGTGGCAATAGTATCTTCCAAGCAGTGCAACGGAGCCGAGCTAGTGCCGTACGACTGCATTTGGCGGCTAAGAGTGCACTATCGCCATCAAATTGTGTTAAAGCACCGCGCTCATCAGCTCTTTCTAGAGATAGCTTCTTGCATCGATGCAATAAATGGAAAATCCGAAGAAACTTTGACTGTAGGCGAGCTTTTGGAGGTGTCCTACGCACAAAGCTACTTCCACCGAAGGGAGTTAGCCGAGGACACAGTGGCGAGAGCGATGAAAAAAAGTGGACTCCAGGTGAAGGAGTCCTTCATGGAGGGGGTGCGAACCCGATGGCAGCAGCATCAGCTTTCCCAGCTTGTGCTGCTTGCTGAAGGAGCACGACCCCCTCCTGAGTGCAAAGGAGAAGCTGATCCGCCCGTTGCCGTCATGGGCGAGAGGGACGGCCATGATCTTTTGGATCGCCCAAGGGAAAAACCAGAGAGTGCACCGTTAGACTGCTTACCGCTTCATCCGGAAGATAAGGCTTTACTCCTGCTCATGTGTGACCACATTAAGCAGCACAATCCGCATCACAGTCTTACAAACCATCGGATGATGACCTACATTGAAAGACTGCTGGTCGATCCCGCTATTTCCCCGTTCATTATGCAGTCTTACATTCTTCTGACTCGATCGCGTCTTGAAATGGGTCGAAATCGAGTTCAAGAACGCGCTTTCATGCAGATAACAGAGCTCGTGGATCAGTACAGTGCACGACGTGATACATCAAGAAAAACTTTTCAACGAACATCTAGCGAGTTTTTTTATCTGGTTCCGTACCCTACGTGGTGGGATCTAAAGACAGAGTATGCAAATTTTTGCTTCGAAGAAAATCTCTTCAAAACCGCCTTAACAATGTACGAAGAAGTTCAAGATTGGGAGAAGATTATTGAATGCTGCAAGAAGCTAGACAAGCGGCGGCGCGCTGAATCCTTAGCTCGCGAGCTCATTGAACGTGATCCCGCCAATCCGATGCTTTGGGTGGCTCTTGGAGAGGCCACAAGGCGAGACGAGCATTTGTGGAAGGCTTGGGATCTTTCGGATCACAAAATGGCTGCTCCGATGCGCGCGTTAGCTCGACTGGCGTTGGATCGCGAGCGATACGAAGAGGTCATAAAGTATTTTGATGAAGCTGTCCGTATCAATCCTATTTTCGGAGGGGACTGGTTTAGCCTTGGATTCGCGTGCCTGAAGATGAAGAAATGGGAGCGAAGTGGTGAAGCGTTTACTCGTGTGTGCCAAATGAACCCGGACGATGCCTACGCGTGGAATAACCTGGGCTCGATTATGATGCGGCACAACAAGAAGCGGCCGGCGTTTAACGCGATTAGTCAAGCGCTGCGCCAGAACAGACGTGACTGGCGAATGTGGCAGAACTACTTTAGCATTGGCTGCGAGCTCAAAGAAGTCACAGAGACCACAAATGCGCTGAGCATTGCGCTCGACATTGCAAAGCGCCATCTCTCGCTGGATCGAAATACTCTGGAACTGTTTGTGGATAACACCATCGCATACTTGAAAGGCGACATTGCTGGTATGTCGAGTGAAACGCAAGAGACGGATCCGGTTCAAGAAAAGGATCAAGTTCGGTACCGCAGCATGACTGTCAATGACAATTGCTTGGAAGAAAGTGCAATCGAGCATGTTGCTCTGGCTTCCGCTACCGAGGAGGAACCAGAAGCAGAGATGGAAGTGTCAGAGCTCGCTCCTTTTGGTGCGGACTTGCCCATTCCTGCGGCCATTCTGAAGAAAGATTCCGAAAGCAAGCAACAGATAGCGCATACCATTCGCCTTCGCCACCGGCACCGTATCCGAGCCTTATTTTTACGAATTATGGATATTTTTGTTAACGACCCTGACATTTATTTTTGTGCTGCCAAATTGATTTGCTATGTGGATGGACCTCTAGCAGCATATGCGTACAAGGTTAAAGAGATATGTGTCTGCCATCAGAAGGACCAATGGGAGCAAAACGAGGCACTATTTGCTCGCACCGTTGAAGCCTTAGAAACTACATTTACCACGCTTCAACAAGCACATGAAGTGGCGTCTAAAGCAAGAATTGACCCTTCCTGCTCGGAATTGGTTCCGGACCCCGAAGCTAAAGAGGTCAAGAATTATTTGGAGCTGCTAGAGCAGGCCGCCTTTTCTCCTTCCCCAGCGGCTTTGATTCCAGGTCTACCCACCATTTCAACCGGGTCCGTGAACTATGCAGAAGCCATTATTCTGGCTTTAAAAGATACGCTTAACAATGTCCAGCGTACTATTGCTGCGTCAGAGCCGCACTTCACCGCAACAGAAAATTTCAAGCGCTTGGAGAAACTTCGACTCTCAGTGAAATCGCGCTTTCAGGAGGCTAAAGATGAATTCGAGCTCTAACCTTCTTTTCCGTGAACCTGTTTCCTTCTGAACAGTTTATTACTGTCAAATCGAATAAATGAAACTCTTAACCCTCGGAGCATTATAACAATATATATATATATATATATATATAACATTAAAATAAAACCACTAATGCCTATATCTACCACTTTAACCTATAGAGCTCCAATTGAATTTGATATCATTTTAATTGTTCGATATTTTGTTGACATTTTATAAATCTTCGAATAATAAAATCGGCGGTTGAAAATGTTAATCCTGACGCTCTTACTTCTCCTTTTAATTTTTTTTTTTCGACAGGAATACAAATCGAATCAAAATGACGTCAAAGAAAAAAGTAGATGATCGATTAAAAGTTCTTATTGATGATATTGCTAAAAATAAGCACCGAGGCCTCGTGGTTTTAGTTGGTGACCGGGGGAAAGATCAAATTGTTAACTTACATCAAATGATTTCACGAGCGAACCACAGCGCTAAAGTGAATCTGCTTTGGTGCATGCGAGAAGATCCGGAGTTTGGCTCCACTGGGAAAAAAATGCAGGAACGACGTGCTCGCTTGGAGGTCAAGGGTGGGCTCGCAACGGAGGCAACAAAGGAAGCGTTTCAACTTTTCCTCTCTCAAACCCATATTCGCTTCTGTAAGTACAAAGAGAGCCATAAGATCCTTGGCCAAACGTTTGGAATGGCAGTTCTTCAAGATTTCGAGGCGATTACCCCTAATGTGCTTGCTCGAACTATCGAAACGGTTAAGGGAGGTGGGCTTATTGTTCTCATGTTTCGCGCGATGCGGTCACTGAAACAGCTGTACACTATTGCTATGGACGTTCATGCGCGATACCGAACCGAGTCGCACCAAGATATTGTTCCTCGGTTTAACGAACGCTTTTTACTGTCACTTACAGATTGCGATACGGCTCTTTGTCTTGATGATGATCTCAATGTCTTACCTATTACAGAGAAAATGAAGAATTATGGAAAACACTCGGACCACACCTATGATTCTCCATTAGTCCTTCAGGGGCAGCTGAAACACGAGGCAGAACTATCCAGCTTGAAGGAGAAACTCAAGCCCAGTGCTGCAGTGGGGCCGCTCGTGCAGCTGTGCCAAACCATCGATCAGGCAAAGACTGTTCTCTCTCTCATGCAAGCAGTGACCGAGAAGTCTTTGGATGCTACATGCGTGGTAACTGCGGGAAGAGGAAGAGGCAAGTCCGCAGCGCTGGGGATCGCAGCGGCGGGGGCTGTTGACCAAGGCTACAGCAACATATTTTGCACGGCTCCGTCGCCTGAAAATCTGCAAACATTTTTCGAATTTGCAGTTCGGGGTTTAATCGAGTACGGTTATAAAGAACGTGTTGATTTCGAAGTTCTTCAAAGCAGTTCTGAAGAGTTTAGTAAGCTGATCATTCGCATCAACGTATTCCGCGACCATCGGCAAACCATTCAGTTTATTGCAGCAACGGATGAAGCTAAATTTGCTCAAGCAGAATTAGCGATTATTGATGAAGCGGCAGCTCTACCACTTACTCGTGTTAAAAAAATGCTGGGCTCCTATTTGGTCTTTTTGTCCTCCACCGTCTCTGGTTACGAGGGAACCGGTAGAAGCTTGTCGCTGAAGCTGGTGGCAGATATGCGCAAACGAAGTGAACACAATGGTGACCGGTCGCTTAAGGAAATAGCGATGGTGCAGCCAATTCGCTACGGTCCCAACGATCCAGTGGAACGGTGGCTGCATACTCTGCTATGCTTAAATGCATCGGAGGACTGCCAGCCCCTTACCAATGCTCCTCATCCAAGTTCTTGTGAGCTTTTGTATGTTAATCGAGATGCCTTATTTTCCTATCATCCGCTGGCTGAGACATTGCTACAGAAAATTCAGGGACTTCTAGCGTCAGCACACTACAAGAATCAGCCGAATGACTTACAACTACTTTCCGATGCACCTGGACACCACATTTTCATCCTGTGCTCCTCGTCCATTGAACAAACGCTCAAGCAGAATGAACTACCCGAAATTTTCTGCGTCATTCATGCTTGCGAGGAGGGCGATATTAGTGCAGAATCAGTGAAAAATTGCTTGAGCCGTGGGATTCGACCCTCAGGAGATTTAATTCCGTACACTCTCTCTCAGTTTTTTATAGAGGATAGCTTTGCCCATCTATGTGGTCTTAGGGTAGTGCGGGTGGCTACGCATCCAGAGTTACAGCGCGGGGGTTACGGCTCTCAAGCTCTGACTTTACTATCGCAGTATTTCAACGGGGAAATATCTCTGACCAAAGCCACAGAGAAACAGCTACAAGGTTCTGTGAAGAGTGAGCAGCAGCACGATGATGAGGAGAATTTCGCACCGAGGAAGGCAACCCCCAACCTCCTTGTGGCACTGTGTGATCGCCCGTACGAAAGCATGGACTACATCGGGGTAAGCTACGGCCTCACAACCGATTTGTTTAACTTTTGGAAACGTGCAGGCTACGATGCTCTCTACATCCGCCAAGCTCCCAACGAGCTTACCGGCGAACACAGCTGCGTTATGGTGAAGCCGATCGGCTTTAGCATCGCACCGCTGCGCTTGGAATTCAGGCGACGGTTTATTCGACTGCTCTCTATGCCGTTCCGAGCTATTCCCAGCGTTTTGGCGTTAAGTGTGCTTCAGGAGATTGACGTGCATAATCCCCATAAATTCTCTGCTGCCATTGATATGAGTGAAGCAAGTGCACTAACGACGAAGGTGGGAGGCGTTGTCCAGGCCACTTGGGACGACCTTTGCAGAGAATTTACTTCTTCAGAACTGAATCGTTTAAAACTCTTTTCAACATCGTTCCTTGAAAGCGGAAATATTTTAGATTTGCTTCCCCGAGTTGCTCAGCTATACTTCGAACAGAAACTATTTCGGCTGCCCGACGGTGGGGAGGGTGTCGTACTCTCTCACGCCCAGGCAGCCGTGCTGCTGGTCGTGGGGTTGCAGTGCCAGACACTGGACTGCTTATCCTCTCAGGATGCTTTCAAGGAGCTGCCGTCTCAACAGCTGCGGGCGTTTTTCCGGAAAGCAGTGAGTCGCATTGTAGAGCACTTTCAGAAGGTGGAGGGTGCCGGAAAAACGGTTACTGACGAACCCGAGAAGGAAAGCGAACGAAAGATCTACAACTCAGCGGGAGAGTTGGTTGGACTTTCAGTGGCAAAGGTTACTAAAAAAAAAGTCTCGACGGACTCTACACTTTTGAGAGATGCGAGACAAACAGTGGTCCAGGAATCTAGAGCGGAGCCGAAAGATCTTCAAGATGTCTTTT
Source organism: Vickermania spadyakhi (assembly GCA_030849815.1). Lineage (NCBI taxonomy): Eukaryota > Euglenozoa > Kinetoplastea > Trypanosomatida > Trypanosomatidae > Vickermania > Vickermania spadyakhi. Next base: position 38,776 of record JASAOA010001762.1, read on the forward strand.
ATCGCCCTAAAAAAAAATCCCGTCATCATTGAAAAAGTGTTTGAGCCAGTACTTCGGACAACTTGTCCCTTTCTTTTAATTGGTAAGGATTAAATTAATGCGAATAAATTAACAGTTCTTTATTTTTCTTGAGATCGAAAAAAAAAAAAAAGAAGAAGTAAAAACCAGTTCGATTATTACATGTTGTGGTTTGGCTCGAAGAAAACAGTACAGCTATTAAATTTTATTTATTTGTAGTATTGTGTGTTCTTTTTTTTTTTTCTTTCTCTAGAAGGCTTAAATAACTGAGATTGGTCAATTTCAATGTCTCAATACAATGCTTTGCCATTTCTTGTAATCAATTATGGAGTGGAAATGATATATGTATTACATTCCCGCCTCGTCGCTCAGAAGGTGTCAGCGCCAAAGATCGAACGGGTGATGACAGACCTCGCGGTGGGGATGCTCAATAACTCTTTTCTTGACGAACTTTTCCGTCCTCAAGAACTCTACAGTGATGGCGCAGCACGAAGTTTATTTTCTTCTCTGTGCGATGTGTCCATTATTCATTTGGATGACACGTCGATGCAAAAATTGTACGATCTTATTGGCGTTGGGGTAAAGTACCAGATCATCTCGCTGAATCATCCAATGGAAATGGTCGAACTCACCCTGAACCATCTTGACGGGCTGCAGCGGATCGCACCTACTTGCGCCAATATTACCGGCACTAAAGAACGATTGGAACGACTTATCAGCTCCATCACTATCGGCGATGTCGCTGCTATTCGGCATCGTCTTTTGAATTTCTCCAATAGGTGCAGAATTCGTGGATCACTTCTGCTAGAGAAAGGCCTGCAGAAGAGCGATGGAACCTTTTGCATTCCTAACCCTCCTTCTCTCGCTCCAATGCTTTGCAATGAGCCTCCAGGGATGATTCGTAATTATTTGGTCAATCCCCCCACACAAGTGGCTTTTTCACACCCTCTTTCAGGGCTATCGTATTCCCCTAGCATTCGGAGGGGTGAGTGGAATCCGTTTCGATCTGCTCGCTTCACCAACAGCGGCTTCAATATTTACGAACCAGGCACCCAGAATACAAAATCCGTGGAAAGTCCATCGCCCTCTCCCGTTGTACCTGCACAGCCCCTTCAGCCTCAACCTGTAGGGAATGATTCTAAGGAACAATTAAATGCTTATCAAAATGAAGTGGCGTTCTTGTGTAAATTTGTGGGTGGGCAGAATAAAGCCCCGAAGATGGATCGAATTAAACTTGATTTTTTTGAATGCAATTCCTCCACAGATGCTAAAACCGAACCACAAAAAGGACGAAACAACGCAGAAGATCAACAGAATGAGGTTCAAACAGTTCGGATGGATGCAGCTGCGATTCAGAAGGAGAACAAAAAGCTGCTTAATATTATTGGTGGCCTCGGACCATCCAAGAAACAAATTCAGAGGAACGACAACGATCTTCTGGATTTAATGGACGACATCTAACTTTATCGGATTGATGCATGCCGAAACGGTGGTGGTGTTTTTTTTTTGTTCAGGAAAAAACTTCTTTATAATTTTTTCTACGTCCATGTGAAGTTATAACCATCAAAAAAAAAAAATAATAAAGAAAAAAATGTTGAATTAGCTATAACTGCTTGTAAGGGAAACAAGCAATCAGAAATAACCACCGAAGTGCTAGTTCTTGCTACTCTTTCAACTCTTTATCAATTTGAACACAAACACATACAGTATCGATCTTGTTTTCATTCCACTGCAGCAGCAGTGACTTATTGCAATGTTACGCCTAATTTCAAAGGCACAAGTGAGCTGCGGAATTTTTTATGGTATTTCTTCAAAGACAAGGGAGTACCGAATTATTCCACATGTGCACAACGAGATCGAAGAATTAGCAGAGACTCAAGCTCGTGGTCGCTGGTATGTTTCTCATCGAGGCGTCATGCAGCAGCCTTTGAAGAAAGGAGAGATTATGTGTGACAAGCTCAACTACCGAGAGAAGAGGCGACAAGGAATTCTACCGGAAAAGTCCATTGCGAGGCGTCTCAGTCAAACGTACGCAGTCAACGGTAAGGCGTTCGAAAGCTCATCCAAAACACGGATAATAAATTTTACTGTGGTTAACTTTGATGGACACCCATTTCACTTTCGACTGTATCCAATGCCGGATGTTACTCTCAACACGTTGATTGATGGCTCGGGTATGTGCCACGGCCACCCCCACCATTGGGGTAAGTGCAACAACCCTGATTGCGCCGATTGGAATCATGGCGAAGGCTGTATGGTCAACGTGGACTTGGACACTCTAGATCGCCTCCTACCCCCTAATCGGTGGGAGTACACTTCTCTGTGCGGATGGCGCAACACGGACCGTGCAGATATCACCTACAGTACACGGTTCAGTTGCCAGATACCGATTACAATTGAATTGGATGGCGGTTTATTCGCTCTAAAGCAGCTTTGGAGCCGTTCCTTACGTGAGTCGGTCAGTGGGTGGGGTGTGTCTGATGATTTGGCAGTCGTAGGTAGCGCTCGTAGTAAAAAAATTGAACCTTGGGCTCCACCCCTCGAAGAACCCACCAAAAGGGACTTTCCCATTACCTTTGACATGCTATGGGCAACAGGATATCAAGATATTATGGCCCACAAATACAGCAATTATCGTCGAAAGGATGGCTATCATACTAAACCCACTGGATGGGCAGCGTATGTGTAAACAGAACACTTCGGCGCTACCTCACGCTGGAGTTATTTCAAGTGGGAAAAACAAAAAGAATACAATCTAAGTGGTAGCGACCAAATCAATAGGATATGTAGTAAAGTGAAAAAGTGTAGACATTTAGGGATAGCAATTTAGCATTTTGTTTAATTCCACTAGGATTTTTAAAGTGAATAATTGGAATAAAATTTCCAGTGACACCGCACTCTCTCACTTGGGGCATTCCCGAAGTGTGAAGACACGTTTTTTATGCGCATCTCTGACAACGAAAACGTCTGGTCTTTTTACTATCTCGCTTCATACATTTTCCTTTTTTTTTTTTTTTTGCAAACATCATGTTTTAATGTTAAAGTAGGTGTATTCTCAAACATGCCTGTGACCGATCCAAGGGCTCGGCACATCGTTATCGATGGCTTACCTAAGGATGTTGTCCCTGAGAAGCGGGACAAGCTCCAAAAGCATTTGGAGAATAAAATATTTCAGCTTCTTGGCCACAAACAGTTCTCTATTCATTTGCTGACCGATTCCGAGACCTTGGTGTACGGCGCGTTTCTCTCGTGTGCGACGGAGTCTCAGGCTGACGCCGCTCTTGCAAAGTTAAACAAATACCGCCTGATGAAGAATTCCCCGCTGGCGTTCTCAACGTATCGTTTTTCAGCTTTTGAGAGTTTGAAGGAGGAGGACCCGGAGTACAAACCTCCAGAGCTTCGGGAGGACTCTGAAGAGGAGGATCTCATTCATAATATGGCGGAGGATATGGACGCACGCCCTCAGTTCTTGACGAAAGGCGGAATGAACATGGACTGCGAGTGGTACTGGTTCGACTGGGAAAAGAATGAACCGGAGCTCTATCGTCGACCGAATGTCATTAAAAAGGATGATCCTTTGAGGTCTTGGTCTGAATTAGACAAGAAGGAAAAGTCTCTTCGCCCAGGACTTATTAGCAGCTTGCAACCTCGTATCCGTCCTCTGCCCACGTGGTCCACATTCGGAACCATGATCATTTCGCAGCATGCCACAGGCCTTCGAGTTTGGGGTGGGCGAAGTATGCACATGCTGTACGAAGTGCCTGGGACGGACATCAACGCCTTTATGGTTTCCCCAAGTGAAAAGTATATTGTTATTAAAACTACGGCGGACCTATCGGTTTTGAACTTTCGAACAGCGAAGAAAATCCGTACTCTTGGCAACCTGGATCTTACGGATATGGACTTGTGGCCTATCACGCGTTTCAGTGCTGATGATTCGCTTTGTGCAATTTGTAAAATCAATCACGATCGCTCACTTCCTGGAAGTTTATGCATTTACGATTCTCCAACGATGCGCTTGGCGCATACCTTTTCTATTGAGGGACTTTACAAAGCGGAGTGGAACCCGGCCGTTGGAACCCAATTGGCTTACGTGCACTACGTGTCTTCTCGTGGATCCGGATCGGACGGATGGGACCTAATCATTCATGATATCATTGTTAATGAGGACAATTCCATTTCAGAGGAGAATCGCACATCCAAACAAATTGGTTCGGCGGAGAAAGTTGACATGTTGTGGCACCCCCGAGGAACGCATTTGGCTGTCAAGGCAGAGTACAAGAATACCACAAAATTCTTGCTTTACCAGACAGATGCACGCAATATTCCTCAGACAAGCCTTGAGATTAAGCCGGGGTACAACCCTCAGCGTTTCGCTTGGCAAGCGACGGGTGAGTATGTCGCTGTTCTTCTTACTTCAAAGTCTGTTACAAGAACACTAGGCGAAACCAGTATTCTTCAGATCTTTTCCTTCAGAAACAACAGTTTGAAGTTGCTGAAGGAGCTTCCGACACCGGCTTCATTTATCTTCTGGGCACCTCAGGGAAGTCGGCTTGTAGCTGCCACGTTCGATAAGTCTGTGTTTCAGTTTATTTCCGTCTATGAAAATGGCAGCGTTGTAGAAAGAAAGAGAGTCACTAATGTTCCTTCTTCTGATCTCCAGTGGGATCCCACAGGCCGATATTGTGCAATATACATGTCGTGTGCTCCGAACCCGCATTCTGACACGGCTCCGAGATCTGAAGGTCAGTACCGCATCTTCGATGCCCATGGAACACAGCTCTACCAGAAAGATCTCTCTAAATTTTCCCATTTCGCTTGGAGACCTCTTCCACCATCCTTGCTCACTGATGAGGAAAAGCAGCAGGTGAAATCTCGTCTGAAGGAAATCGTGAAAGATTATGAAAGAGAAACGGCGGAGAACGCTGAGAAGGAGCGGGACAAGCTCCACCGCCGAAACAAGGAATTGGATGAAATGTACGTCCGTAAGATGAACGACCTTGCTCGTAAGATGCGTGATCAAAATCTCGCGGAGAAAAGAGAAGCTCTTCAGAACAAGTCTATTTGGAAGCGCCATTGGGAGAGGCGGTTGAAGGCTCTGCCAGAGAATGAAGCCGTTGTCAGTGAAGAAATCCAAGAAGAACGCATTGTATCCACCCGTGTTTTGGGACCAGCGAAGTAAGCTCGGCAGCTGGTCAGTGCTCCTGGGTCTAAACGAAAAATATATCATCAAATGATTAAGAAAAGTAATAACTCACGTTTTTAGTCAATTTAAATTCATCACAACCAATGAGAATTCTAATCAATGAAGTGAAAAGAAATAAGGCTAAAAATTTAAATAATTCTAATTAAAGATTAGTATCAATTTTTGTGTTGGCGTATGAAGCTCAAGTGAGACGTATAACAAATCGTGAAGATTCAGAGCGTATTCCTGTCATCAATGTTGAGTGGATGTTTGACTGCTTTCGTTCTTACATATCAATATATATTTTTTAAAATCAAACTTCTCATTCTTCATTAAGGTGTAATTGATGAATCTAGAATATATAAGGAACCGAAAGAATGCCTAGTCGTCTCTTGGTACTGCCATTACCTGAAGCGTATGGTGAATCGATAGGTGATGGGTTTTATCGGCATCATGATGCATCAGGCGACACCCAGATTCCACCCGCAGTGGAGCGATATTTAGACGACTTGTGCTGCTTTTTGGCACGGGCAAAACTAATTCAGCGTCATCCAGACGACTTTTTTGATTCTATTGGGACATACTCGAAGACGAACCCCCAACATTTAGATGGTACTAAGGTTACAATGGAAGAGCGCGACTATACCATTTCCCTCTGTCAATCTTTTGAGTCTTATTTTCACACCGACGGCGAAGGCACGCATCTCTCGGAGGTTATTAGCTCCGGACCGCCCTCCAATTTTCAGCCGCTTTACTCTTTTTTTCTTCAAACGAAGCAACTGCAGCTTCAGAGACGCAAACGACCGAATGACGATAGCGTCTCTGTCGCCTTGGGCCACGACCAGTGTCGGTCAGCATGCAGTACCGACACTCTAGTGAAGAAAGAAGAGATAATGAATATGGTGCTCTCTCAGGGAATGAGCGTGAAGAAGAAGCATGAAGTGAAGATTATGTGCAAGTCAGTGGAGGACTTAGTGCGTTGCTGCAATGAAGAATCGGAAACATGCAAAGTCGACACAGTAATCAACATTGGGGAAGGAAAAGGGTACGTTTCTAGAGCGCTTTCTCTGGTTTCTGGCCTTCAGGTTATTGGTTTAGATTGCAACCCATCTCACAAAGAGAAAGTAGTAGAGCGCTTTGAAAGTCTCGTTGAAGCGAGTTGCAATACCAGTCGGTTATTTAAAAAGACTCCGGATGAGGAAAAAAACACTCCTATAAATTTGTTTTATGAGCCTAGGGGGTACATGACGAGTATTGCGTGCACTGTAACCGAAACTATAAACTGGGCGCGCATTCTAGAAGGATATGCAAATATTCTTGATACTTCGGGAAATCGCATTCCAGCAGTGGACGTCCTGGATGAAGTTTATACCGATGATGTTTCTCTCGAACAGCAGTGCGCGGCTGATACGAAAATGCGCTGCAGGTGCTGTGAAAGGACGTTCCGCCGCTCGGTCATGTCTCTTTCTCGACATGCGTTTCTGCATGTAGACGAAGGAAGCGAAGAGATCCTTTCAAAATCTCATTTTGACGAACTAAACCGAACATTACCCCCGAGTGTGTTTACAAAAAAGCTAATTGAAATATTTTTTGTACCGATAACGGGACAAGCCGCTCATAAGAAAACACTGCCTCCACCGTGGGAAATCTGCTTTGTGCCTAGGGGCTATCGAGCACGGGTTGCACTCTCTGGCGTAGTGTTGAACTCTCTGATTCATCCCAAGTGTCTGTCACGAACATCGAACTATGCGGAAATAATGGGAACAGTGCTTGGGTTTGACGAGGCTTCTAACTTGCATCAAGTTGTATTAGAAGGAGAACAGTGCCGCCACCGGCTCACACTTGCCAAGCTACCTCCTGCGACACGCGAGAATGCAGAAGACATATCGAAGGCGTACAAGCATTGTGAAAATTTAGCACTTGGCGAAGTTCTCTCTGTTGAAACCCCCTTACCCAGCGTGAAACCGTTTATACAGGTGCCTTCGTTAAGAAACACCATTATGATGGGTCTCCACACGTGCGGAGATTTAGGTTCTAATATATGCCGTATTTTCTCAATGTCCGAAAGCCGTGGATTACTTTTAGTGAGTTGCTGTTGGCACGCATTAACACCATCCGGATTTCCTATAAGTAATGCGTTTAAGTGCCGGGGCTTATCCACTGAAAAACTATCACTTCTTTTAGCTACCCAACCATATGACATGTGGTCCTCGGTGGACAGCAATGGACACAGAGGCTCGACGAAGCTCCTATTTTATCGGAGTGCTCTCAAACTTATCTGGAGAATATGGGAGGAGAAGTGGAAAGCATCGATACAGTCGAAAACAGAGCTCTGCTGTGAATTTGCACCGCTGCCACACTTAGAGCCAGGATTTCTGAGACGTGTGGCAAAAAATAAAAACGAGATTGTTTTCTTTGACTTTCTCAGTGAAGTGTTAAAACACTATATTTTTGACAAAACAGCTCAAAAAACGGCGTATACGTGGGACAATTCTGTCTGCACAGCCTGCCGACAGGTGCAAGAACAATTCTTTGCTTCAGAGCTAAATCGTAAAGGTGTTAACGAATGGGAGTCAAACCTATCATCCACGTACTTCCCATCTTTTTTGGCCGTTATTGTTCTCAGAATGTGGATGTGCCATATCGTAGAGACTGTTCTTCTTTTAGACAGAACAATGTTTCTTTATGAAGCTGCTTTGACGGATTCAGCAGGGAGGCATTCCGCTGTTTCACTCTTTCCCCTTTTTGATGGTCGTCTCTCGCCCCGTTTATATGGAATTTGTGTAAAGCGATCATAATTGCGATTAATATACCGAATAAATATCTGAATATCTCTACAGTCAATGCAACTAAATAGACTTAAGTTTCTTCGCTGCTAAATTAAGTCAATTTTATTCTGGTCTTCGTATTTATTCCTTATATTTAGTTGTTTCTGTTCTCCACCTTTTTTCTATCGATAGCGAATTAGCAAAGATCGATTTATTCCGTTCTTCGGACGCGTAACGTAGCTACTAATGAGTAAGCCCTTAAAGGTTCATTCGCCTTCTCGAACAAATAAGGCCCGGGCCACTTATGCCCACTCACCTTACTCCCTCAGTAACAGCCCCATGACAGAGGGTAGAGAACTGGGGTCCGATGACATGATTAACCCTAGTACTCCACCGGCTGGTGTACCTATTCCAGTCAGAAAAACTCGGAGCTTCGCCATAGACACAAGTGCTCACAGCTCACACGGAAATAATAGTGCGCCTGGATCACCCATCTACGAGGTGTACGCTAGTTATCATTCCAAAGGGCCGGAGGAGACGTCACCTCTGGTGGTGCCGAGCAATTTTCTCAACTCCAATCCCTCCCCAGTGGGGTCACCGCCTCTAGAACAGCAGCACTCTTTCGCACCCGGTAGCTACCATAGCGTGGGGCAAATGTCAAATTCAAGAGGAGGGGATCTTACGAGCCCCCCCAGAAGTATGTTTCCGCCGTCATCGTATGCTCCAGTGTCTTTCAGCCCTCCCAACAATAACACCCGCCAAACGCCTTTCCAGGGGACTTTTAATACGGAGCCCTTTACGGCCAATCCTGTTCTGTCGAGAGGATTCATAGACAGTTATATCGGCCACTCTGGACCGCTAACTGGCGCTCCCTCTACGTCCTCGGCATCGATAAGCAATGCGAGCAGTGTGGCAGAAAATTTACCACTTTGCCCTGATGATGAAAATTGTGCACAAATTAATGAAAAGGCTCATCAGCGCAGGTTTGCCCACACGTGCCGTCTCTTTCCTTGCTATCACGGCCACATCAATCGGCATGCAAAACTGTTTAGGCATGCTCCAGGCCAGGTTGTGCTTCCAGAAGGTGTTAGTAAAAAGTTATCAACACAGGCTTTAACAAGCGTAACATTCAGTAGTATTAGCCCAGAAGCTCCAAACGCCTACCGAATATATGTTGCACATCAAGGGAAAAAGTATGAGTTGTTCGGGGATTGGGAAAATGTGAAAGTCCACACGTTTAAGAGATACTTACATCAGGTGTGCTCCATTTCTCCTGCTAGCCAGTCACTAATGGCTGCAAAAACATCTACTCTTATGGACGACGATATCAGTTCCGTGAAGAGCTACGGCATCGAAACCGATTCATTAATTCTTCTATCGAATCGAGATGAGGAACCTTCACCTCTTCGCATTGCTTTTGACGACCTTTAGAAGACACGCGCATGGAGAGCCTATTCAACAGCTCAAGAAGAGAAGAAAAATGGGTGTCCCACTGAGATTTTTGTCTATTCCCCTTTTCGAACCAATATTAGATGGATCCCTTTCTCATTTGCTTGGACTAGCATTTTTATTATTCCTTTTTAACATAATGCTTTGTTCAATCCGCGCTTGATTCAGTGGCTCATTTTTAGGTCTATTAGCTCTAAGGTTGTGCAGATTAACATAACATGATCCCTTTTTTTTTATGAGATCGGAGAAAAAAAAAGATTCATTATGGTTCATTACATCAGTTTAAATGAAAACTCTTTATCCGAATACTAGCGCAGAGCTCAACATACCCTTCAGATACACTTCATCAGTATAAGAAAAAAAAAAAAAAAAGAAGAACGGAATTAATGGTTAATGATATTAAAAAATCAAAAATGAGTAATTAAATATGATATATTGCAAAGCGTATAAGAAGTATGTGGAATCAAAGATTTCGGTGCTGAAAAAACGGACTAAACGGAAAAGTAATAATACGAGTTATATAGATAAAAGTGTTCAGAGTACCGACAAAATATGCTACTTTTGAGGACGTATTACTCTTTTGTGTTTGCACAACGGATTTACAAACCTTTATTTCTTCTCCTTTTCTCTTGTTTGCTCCAGACACGACACACAGCATCTTAATGCTATAGTTTGGATTAAGGGCAACAAAATGGGACTATTTTCATGGCTGAGAAGGTTCACGCACGGCGGCACTGGTATTCCCGGCATAGTCGACAGTCAAAGTCTTATTCTGGACGATCTAACGCAGAATATTGAGAAGAAGTGGTCCGGTGGTCTCCATAACGTTAACTTGGACACCGCGCCGCCTCTACTACAGAGTTCACTGAACCTCATTAACCAACTTCAGCCTGGTCCGGAGAAAGAGCCGTTCACCTTCTGGGAGCGGGCCGGATTAGTGCCGGTTCATCCCAGCCGAATCCGCGCAAGACAGTACTATTACCCCATCACAGACTTTTCCTTGTATAACTACGATGAAATCTCTCCCGAAGAGAAGGAATTGACGGCAAAGTGGATGGCAAGAGTGATGGAGTTCAACGGGGCAATCCCTGCTGGCATTCTTTGTGCAGCAGGCTGCGTTGTGCTCCCATTGCACACAATATACCGAATGCCTCTGCTCGTGGCAGCAGGTATTACAGGCGTCGCCGTAGAACTTACTAAAGGGTATATGGGTGCCTCAGAGCAAAGGCAAGATTTAGATGATTTCATCTTAGCAAAAGAAATTTGGTACATAAAAAATGTTGAAACATATCAGCTTGGTATTCCCCGAATGGCTGTTGGGAAAGAGTTGGAATTTCTAGATCGATAAGTACTTACAATGCGGTTTCATTTTGAATTCTCAGAGAAGAAAAAGCGTCTCTTTCTATACATTTGTCATAGTTGCCGGAACTTTTAATCACCGTTCAAACTCAAAAATCCCTAACCCAACTCCTTCATCTATCAACTCAGTGTATTGTTTGCTGGACAATTACCCAACTTGCCTAACCCAACTTTTGGTAATGAAGCTATTCTCATCATCGTACGCCAATGCAGTGCGGTCTCTTCCGTTTTACTGAAAGGAACCTGTAACAACAGCTACAAAGTACTTTCTTTATTACTATTTTTTGGTGAATATTTATATCCCTTTTAAAATAAATATTCTTTTTGCCTTTTTTCGGATTAGCACTGATGTATGCTCTGAAGTGTCAAAAGCTAAAGAGTCTCAGTGAATGTCCTCCCTCGTCCCATCCTGTGGTACTGCTGATGTGCGGCTCTTTCAATCCTATTCACACAGCCCATTTCGCCCTTTTTGATGCTGGAAAACGAAAATTGGAATCGAATAATTTTACAGTTTTGGGCGGTTTTTTCTCTCCTGTATCCGATGCGTATGGCAAACCTGGACTCGCATCGTTTTCAGACCGAAGTGGCATTGTTCAGAAGGCTGTGGCAGTAAATCCGTACCTTGAAGTCGATGAATGGGAGGGCCTTCAAGACACGTACACCAGAACATATGTTGTTCTCCAGCATTTACAACAGGAGTTACGACATTTTTATATCCAAAATGAACCAGAAAGTATCAAAAAATTGGATCTGGAAGGGATATGTGTCGATGCTGTTCTTTGCTGCGGGGAAGATTTGTTTGCCTCGTTTTTTATCCCAAAAGTGTGGCCCCTTAACTGGTTGCAGAAATTAGTAGATGAGTTTAAAATAGTAGTGGTGAAACGTATTTTAGGTGGTGCTGCGACCGAGCAGGAGTGGAGGGAGCAAATGACGAATTGCACCCTCATGGAAGAAATCGATGGAGCAGTTTATCACTTGACTTTCGATAGGGCAGAGAATTATTTTGCTGCTTTCGATTCACCGAATAATACATCTTCCTCCCAAATTCGAAACCTTGTCGCTAATGCTTTGCAGGGGTCCTTGGACGCGCAGAAAGAGCTGGAAGAATGCGCCGTTAGTGGTACACTGGAAGACATTATTCGGGTGTATAAAGTTTAGCGTTAGTGCTTCGAAAAATGGTTCTGATTGAAACTGTGGGTTGCCATTTCTGCTGTCGTTGGATATGTATTTTCTTTAGAGGCACACTGCGTACACTTCACAAATAGTCCAGTGCATACACATACAAAAGAAACAAAAAGTATAATGATAATGACTGCGTATAGTAATGAATCACACTGAAAGTATTTATTTTTAGATCCATGAGGCATATATATATATATATACATATACAAAATAAAGGTATTGCTTATTCTTCACTTGATCATTTCTCCCTTAGCTGAAGCAGAAAAATACTTTACCGCATGTCTGAACCTGCGTTCCGTGGAACTCTCCTGTTGCTACAGAACAAAACACGACGAGATCCGGAATCTTACAAGGACGAGTTTCTTGCGCAGTTTGAACATTTCAAGGCGTCGAGCTCTACTGTGGCTACCCAACGCGTAGCGAGCCCTCAATATATTGCAGTCCTTAATTATCTTTGCCATGTAAGCCACTGCTTTCCTAAAGAAGCTCAAACGGTAGCGTCTATCGTGGTGGAACTACTGCACTCTAGCAAAGGAAATGCTCTCTCCTCTGAGCTTCGGGGCTCCCTCGTCAAAGCCATGATGCTGCTCCGTTCAAAAGATATTCTCTCTACAGAAATGACATTTCCTATTCTGTTTTCCCTTCTGCAAGAGCGTGATAAATTAATGCGTCAGGGTATACTTTCACATATTGTGAACGATATACGTAAAATTAATATGGGAAACTTAAAAGGCGGTGCGCATGTCAATCGAATAGCCCAAAATTATCTTTTTTCGGTGATGGCCGAAGATGATCCCGTACAAGCTCGCTGTGCAGAAATGGTCATGATTGATTTGTACCGAAGACGTGTTTGGTGTGATGAGCGAACAGTAGAAGTCATGACCAACGCGTGCTTTTCGAAACACACAACCATTATTCGAATGGCGCTTCGTTTTTTCCTTCTTCAAATGCCAAAATTATCATCGATGAACGAGGAGGATGTGGATGAGGAGCAAGATCCTGGTCGATCCATTTCTAAATTGAAGCAGAAGCTGAAAATTGTGAAGAAGACCTCCAAGCGGGATAGAGTTTTAAAACGAAACGTAAAAGAGATCAAGAGAAAATACAACAAAGAGGAGAAAGAGGCAGAAGCAATTGCTAAGCAACATGTAGATCCTCTTCGCCTTCTTCGAGATCCACAACAATTTGTGGAGAGGCTCGTAGCAAAACTCCAAAAAACCACTGAACGCTTTGAAGTACGCATTCTTTATCTCAATGTTATTGCCCGCACAATTTCTGAACACGATGTCGTTCATCTCCCGTTGTACAGCTTTCTTGAACGGTACATGGAGCCTTCGCAGCTGCACTCTACTCAGCTTTTGGCGTTGTCGTCCATGTGCGTGCACAAAATGATCCCACCAGATTCAGTGGAACCGCTTATCAAAGCCATTGCGAATCATTTTGTGACGGACCGCTCTACTCCGGACGCTATTACCGTAGGGCTTAATACCATTCGAGAAATTTGTAAACGCCAGCCACTAGCAATGAACGGGGACTTGCTGAAAGATCTTGTAGAATACAAAAATCAACGTGGAGAGAAAGGTGTCATTATGGCTGCCAGAGCATTACTGCAGCTCTACCGTGAAGTGTATCCAGAGCTTTTACCAGCCAAATTGCGCGGATCTTCTTCTGGGCCAGCAGATTTGGCCGCAAAACCTGTCTTTGGTGCTGAGAAAGTTTACAGCGATATTCCAGGTCTGGAACTTCTTTTTAATGACGACAACAAGAGTGATGAGGAAAGTAGCTCTGGAACGGAATCTGATGATTCAGAAAGTGACTCTGATAGCGGTGAGTGGATCACGGACTCCGACGAAGATATTGATGCGGAAGATGTCGAAGGCACTTTTGTCAGCGTTTCGGAGGATGAGGAGTCTGACAGTGATGATAACGAGTGCCCTCAATTAATTCCTTCCGATAACGTCAAGCCCACGAGGAAAAGGCTGCGTTCTGAACCGTCGAGTGCGTCCGAAGAATCCCCAGAAGATGAAGAAGAGGAAAGCGTCAATACTACAGAGAACGAAGAGGAATCATCTGAAAGCGAGGTCGAGCACAACGATGGATTGGATGAGACGGACTGGTTTGAATCAGTTAAACTAGCGGGAAGCAACACGCCTTCCATGTCCTCTTCTATGGTTAAACGAAACGCGAAATCGATTTCATCGACACGTATTTTAACGGATGAGGACTTCCAAAGAATACGTCAGCTTCAAGGTCAAAATGGTAATCATCGAAGCCTCAGGGGAAAAATGAAAGAAAAGGATGCACGCGCGAAGAAACGGAATGATCTATTATATTCTATTTCCAACGATATTTCAGCTCATGATTTGGAACATTTTACTGAGCGTAAGCGAGAATCAGACAAGCAGGAAAAGCTAGAACGCGCTCAAGAGTTACGAAAAGCAAGCTCCAAGTTTGAAATTGGAAAGAAGAAAAAGAGCAAACTGAATTCAACGCACACAGAACATTCCAAGAGAGGGAAGCTGTTTCAGATGACCAAACGTTCCCAAAGAGTGGCAACGAAGCTAAAGAGCTCCGTCAATGATCGCTCTAGTCGTGCGAAAGAAATGAAAAAGAAGGATATCAAGTTCCGCATCAAGAGAGGGTGGAAAGCATAGCAAGTGAGGTGTGGTTAAACATCATTTCGATTAATTGCAAATATTTTGCATCTTTAAGATTCGTAAATAAATGGTGAAGCTACGGAGATCTTTTTTGTTTCCTCCATGGAGATTATCCCCTTACCGCACCAAATATTACTAATAGAAGTGAATAGTTTTTGTTCCGATTGTCATTTTACTTGGACTTGATTATTTCACATTTATTACTCTGAATTAATTATTTTTAATTTAATTTTTTTTTTTTCAATTGGTACCAATTCTCTAACAGAAAAGGAAGCGTACAATACTAGACATCGTTATCGTTATGGCTGGCTCACATCAAGCTGCGTTGGAACTTTCCAGCAGTTTTATTAATCCAAAGTATATTGCTTTGTCACCGTTCGCAACCACTGCTGAGCAGCAAGGAGGCGCGCGAGTACCTTCTATTCCGCTATCGGTGTATCACTTCATCCTGTGCACCAGAAGAGGGCTGAATACTCGGATTATTGGCTTTGAGGATTCCCCTTTACATTGCTGCGTCGAGAACTTGCTGCTGGAAGGGCGTGCTAACTTACTGCAGGATCCTGTGGCGCTGAAGCTTGTGGAGAAGCGCCAGAGAAATACGCTTGACGTTAAAAAACTTCCGTGGAAAGCGCGACCTGAATATGTTGCCTGGCTCGAACGTCGCGGAAGACTCGAAGAAGTCGAATATTGAAACTGATGGACTTTTGCATAGTTAAAACAGTAGATTCGCTTAGCAACAACCATTTTGTGATACTTATGATTGTTTTTACAACGAATTTTTTTTTGCCATTTGGACTTTTACCCATATTGCTGTTGTAATGCTTTTTCTGTGAATTAATATTCCTAGCAGAATCATTTCCATTTTAAAAGTCTGTAAAATGTTTTCGCTTTCTTTATTCTCTATCGTCTCTGCTTTTTAAAATGAAAATCTCGATGCTGTGCACATTTTACAATACAGCACCAAAAGCAGCAACGGGTGGTTTAGTCCCCCGTAGAAAGAGGAAAGTACGGAGCCATTACGGGACTGGACAACTACTTATGTGGGAAGTTCATGCGAGGCAGGAGAAGGCGGCAGTTCCGCGTGTGGCGAGAGTTGCGGCTTCAACTCACAAGGGACGAACTCATTCATCCAGCAACAGATCTGAGATTCTCAGCAACATGCGAAAAAAATCTCGTCCTCAAAGTCGAATGGATTCGAACCGGCACTCCGATGGGAAACAAATTATTCAAGAGGCCCGACGAACTATGACACTTGCGTCTGCCACATCGCATGCCATTGTGGATACTTTTCTAGATCGCATCAAAACATACCAAACATTTCAACCCTTGTTTGCAGCTAATAAATTATACGCACAAAGCCCAGGTACAGGCACAGATGAAGAAAGTCCACCGAAGCACAATCCATGGGAGGTAATAGATAATTTGATTGAAACGTCTACTCATCACCTTCTTCGGAATAGAGCGGACGAGCATTTTTTTGCTTCTTTTGGACGTGTAACGGGTGAAACCTTTAAGCCAAGGAAGCGCTCCCACAAAGTTGGATTTGCTCATCGCGAAGAATTAGTTGATATGCAAGGGGAGGCCATCGAAAAGAAAAACCGATCCTTTATGGACACTTGGAAGCGAGATCACCCGCTGTCAACGGACGAAGAAATACAGGAGGAAACATGCTTTTGGTCTTCTGCTTTTTCTCAGCAAGATCGTGCTGCGCGCATTGAGTACCTGAAGCAGCTCCACCGAGAGATTGATGCATTAGTCCTTCTTTCGAAAGGTTTTGATCAGAAAAAAGAGGAGATACGAGTAGAGCAAAACGAAGATTCACTCGTGGATGGTAAAGGAGAGCTAGATTTTCAGAAGATGGAAGAGCAAAAACGAGCTTGGGTAATGTTTTGTAAAGGAGAGAATTGCCCTCCTGGATTTTCGTTCCCTGAAAAAGTTACCCATATAGTGAGTGACTACGAAAATACAGAAGAATTGCATGACTGGATACAAAATCGCTGGCCTCATCACACCCATCGGCATGAAAATGCTGCATTTATTATTCAACGGGCATATCGTTCGTACGTTGCCAAGTGCACGACAGAGAGAAAACGCTACGCCAGGTGGCAGTTGTTACGTGAAACTCACGCAGCGGAAGAAGAGGGTGCTAAGAAATGGATGATTGCCTTACAAGAAGACCGTCTGAAGCAGGCTACAGACAGCGAGAACACGCCAGAATCACGAGCATTAAAATTCTTTTCTAGGAAGATTTTGGCTCTTGTAGAAAAGAAACGGGCGATTAAAGGGGCCGAAACCTCTGAGAGGTTGGAAATAGAAATGTATGCAGCTACTTTAATCCAAAAAATAGTTCGAGGATATATGACAAGGCAACGCAGCTTACTACATCCTGAAATTCAAGCTGCTCGAAGGCAGCAAAAGTGCAATGAAGCTGCGTATTGGATACAGGGAACGTGGAAAAGAATGTTGGCGCTACGGCGTTGGCGGCAGATGTCGGCTGCTGCGCTCAAGATTCAATGCTGTTTTCGTCAACATGTTTCTCGGCGTCGGTGCCGTTTTTTGCGTAGTCTGAAACGGATTAATGTTGAGGATACACAGAAAATGTCAGCCGTACATACGTTAGTGAGTTTTGGAATTAGAAATATCTATCAACGTGAAGCTTTCTATAAGAGAAACAACGAAACTGTAGATCTTCTTCAGAGGGTCGGCCGTGGGTACATGGACCGTGCGTACACCCGTAACATTCCCTGGCAACGACAGAAAGAGTCAGCAGCAGCTATTATTTCGGCTCGGTGGAATGATATTTTGGCCGTTCGGAGAGCTAAATTTTATGTTGGTACTTTTGAGAATCGCCGAGAACGCGATAATTGGCAGCAAATTCGTAATGATGCTGCAGCGACCATTCAGTGCGCCTGGCAGAACTACGTCGGATATAAGAAATACGGGAGAGCCGCCCGGGACCGAAGCGTTTCGTTTCCTGAAGATGAAGAAGCTGCTGTGGTCATTTTCAGCCATGCAGAGGATCCGCCTACTGAAATCAAAGAAGAACTCTACGAAGACTCGAAGGAAGTGGAGGTCGCAGACCACGTAGAAGAAGATCAGCCTCGCGTAATGATGGAAAATGGACCGCATACTCCTGTGGAGGATGAAGAAATGTCTAGCTCTGTTGACCATTCGCATCACAAATTAAGCAAAGGTGCTCAGTTTCCTTCTCCAGAATCGTCGGCTGTGCTATGAAGGACGTTTCCTTTAAATGTAATGAAAAAAGCAACGCTTTTGGTGCCGTATCTGGATGTAAACATTACAGTTGCTCGAGTGATGACTGCCTGTGGGTAGCGTAGAAAAAAATAAATAAAGACTATAAACGTCAGTATTGAGTCATATTAATTAAGTCTTGTGCTAATTTTTTGTTTAAAGAAAGCCGTTAACCACTTTTTCTCTACTGTATTCTTCTCCAATTCCCATTTTCTTTTGCTTTATTATTTTTAGAAGAAATATTATTCTAGAGAGGGATGCTCTCCAGCGAAGAGTGCGATAAAGCCGTTCAAACTGCATTGTCTGCATCAAAAATTGCGGCAGGCATCATTAATTTCGCTTTAGAACAGAAAGATTCGAAATCAGTGATTTTCGAGGAGAAGACTTCCAGCGCCGATGTGGTGACAGAGTGGGACAGGAGATGCGAACGGGAAGTCATTAATTACTTACGCGCCGCCACTCCAACATACGCTATTCTTAGCGAGGAAACACAAAACAAGACAGTTATCACTTCTAGACCAACGTGGGTGGTGGACCCCATCGATGGAACCATGAGTTTTGTTCATGGAATGTATGATTGCTGTGTTTCGATTGCTCTTTTGGTGAATCGAGAACCCGTTGTTGGTGTCGTAAATGCTCCACAACTGAATCAAGTTTTCTGGGCTACTAAAGGAAGAGGAGCTTATTGCAATAACAAAAAAATATCTGTTTCCGGAACGACCACATTAAAAAGAGCACTCGTGCTAAGCCATTATAGTAGCCACCGTACGGAGGAGTCGATGAGCAGCACTGCTGCTATTCACAAGGATCTTAATCTATATCCTGTTCACTGTGTTCGTGTTCACGGCAGTTCTGCACTCGATATGTGCCTCGTTGCGTGCGGAAAAGCGGATGTTTATTTTGATGCAGGACCTAATCCATGGGACATAGCCGCGGGAACCATTATTGTGAAAGAAGCTGGTGGAGTCGTTCATGACGTTGACCATACGGACAGTTTCAGCATTGATACTCGTGGAATTTGCTGTGGGAACTCGGAAAAGCTAACTGCCATGGTTGTTGAACTGGTGAGAAAGTATGGATACCGCCAGGCAGTGCAGAATCGCTCAAAACTTTAGCTATATATATATATATTGATTGAATACCTTTTTTTAAAAAATATTTCTCTACTAATGCTGATTCTATATTTTCATTCACGTTTCCATTATTCTGCGTTACATGGAACGCATTTTGTTTTTCTTGTGGCATACTTTTTCCTTTTTTTTGTTGTGTGTGTCGTTATCAGACTTCTCCTGTTGAAGGAAAAGTATATTGTAGAGCTCCCTATGTTCAAAAGTTTATAATGGTATCTTTCTGGTGATAAATAGAGCTCTTCTCTTTCCTGTGTACGTTAAATGTATGCCGAAGATCCATTTCTACTTCCGCCATGCTTCTAACTTCTTTTCTTAAACTCATAGTATTTTATTTAAGTAAATTTCTATCTCCTTTTGCCTCTGCGAGAAAGAGTGAAAAGGTGTGGCAATATGACAAATCCGTCGCCAGATCCGCCTGAAACAGAGGGAACGAAGTACATTCAAGCCGAGCTCGGAGAGATAAACGAAATTGAGTCCAGATGCCCGCGATGCGAGGGGAACGGTACCACACGCCTGATGATTACTAACATACCCCATTTTAAAGAAATTATTGTCAGTAGCTTTGAGTGCCCACACTGCGGTGAAAAGAATAATGAGGTCACCTTTGGTGGTGTCTTCGGTCCTAAGAAATGCCGGTGCGAGCTTCAAGTGACCCGCAAAAGTGATCTTGATCGACAAGTAGTAAAGTCGGAATTTGCGACGCTGACCATCCCAGAGCTACAACTAGAAATTCCACCCGAGTCTCAAAAAGGATCTTTGACTACTGTAGAAGGCGTTCTTGCTACAACAAAAGAGGGGCTTTCCGCTTTACAACCAGTTCGACGCATTCAAGAACCTGAGATTTATGAGAAGATCGAACTTTTTTGCCGAAAAATTGATGATCTTCGAGACGGAAGCATACCCTTCACTGTTATTTTGGAGGATCCAGCTGGGAATAGCTACATTGAGGGGCGGTATGACTATTATCATCCCACCATAGATCCTCAACTAACAAAGTATGAGTTCGAACGAACAGATATTGACAGACAATTACTTGGTCTGGAGATAGAATATGACACCAAGAGAACAACAGAGGAAGAGCGCCAGGTGGAAGATGCGCAGTTTGATGACGTTAGCTCTCTTCCTTGTGCGTGCCCAGCATGTACTAAATCGGGAGAAATGAGGGTTCATCAATGCAACATCCCTTATTTTAAAGAAACCGTTATTATGGCCTTTCGCTGCGATTTTTGTGGTTATAGAAGCAACGAAATTAAATCTGGTGGTGAAATTTCTGAAAAAGCGCTGCGCCTCACTCTTTATGTACAAGACGAGAGCGATTTGAAACGGGATGTTTTGAAATCGGACACCGCCACCTTAAAGGTTCCCGAAATTTCTTTGGAACTGGCCGCTGGAACACTGGGAGGATTTTTCTCCACTGTGGAGGGGACACTGGCTCAAGTTCGAGATCAGTTGCAGAATTTGCCTCAAGCAGCATTTGTGACAGGAGACTCCGCAGAAGAGGGCTCAAAAACACTTCTAACGGTCGTGGAAGAATTAAACGATTTAATAGCATTGAAAAGACCTTTCACATTTATTCTTGAAGACCCTTTGTCGAATACGTACATTCAAAACCCTCGCTCTCATCTCTCCCCGCCTGAAAATGAAGACCCTAAACTTGTTCGTGAGGAATACTCCAGAACATATGAAGAAGATGAAGATCTAGGACTGCACGACATGCACACAGAGCAGTAATGAACAGGTACAAAGCTGTGAACATCGTTTAAGCCAAGGGTCAAAATTTCTAACTCCAATATTTCATTTACTTAAGTCATAGTAAACACTTTACTACGCTATCAAAGTAACAACGAAAACAACTAAAGGCTGCACATGCATAGGGAAACTTGAGACGCAGTCTTTTTTTTTTTTTCTTCCAAGACGACAGTACTGGAAAATACTTGTAATGTAAACTTTTTTTTTTTGAATATATAATTTTTCCTGTTTATGTTTATTTTTTTCTTTTTTTTCTCGCTACTTTTTGCTGATGGACGAATCGATTGGAATGTTGCAAAGAGCTGAAGCGACATAGGCTCTTCTTTTAGTTGGAGAAAAAATGTCAAGTCGAAGCCCCGGACTTGTTGAAAGCGTTCAAAATGTTGCACTTGATGTTCCAAAGCTTATCTCTTCTGGAATTAAGGATCACAACGATAGGGAAAAATACTATCTTGCACAAGAAGCTTGGATCCGGCAACGAGTGAACCTACTAGACGAAACTCAAGCAATTATTGCCCAAGAACGAGATCTTCTCAAGTTACAGCACGATCATTGCAGAGAGCAAATAATAAAGACTAGGAAAGGTGTTGACGATTATAAAGAGAGAGAACTGGAGTTTATTAAGCTTTGCTCTGTTTCACCTTCACTTCAAAAAAAAGAAGAGCTTCTCGATAGGGAGTTAAATGAAGTTTCTGCTGCCCTGGACGGAATCGAGCAGTCTCTTGCGGAGGCTGCAACTAATAAGAGCGATATACAGCGCCGCCATTCGGCCCTTCGAGAAGAAGAGCGAAAAAATGGGGATCTGGTGCTCGACTTATTGGAAGACGTTGAACGCCTCAAAGATAAGAAACAAACGTTGTTATCTGATATTAAAAAATTAGAACGCCACCGTGAAGCACTGAGTGAGTGGAGCGATCGACTTGATGCCACTGAAACACGATTAGCATCTCGCAAAAATGAGTTATACAAAAGACACGAAATCGAAGGAAAGGATCTCACCCACGAGAACTTGTTGACGATGCCACTTCACTTGCTATTCGGATCTCCAGTGAATATTGATCGAGAGATAATATCTGAAGAGATTGATTATAATTGAATACTTCTTATTTAATTCCAAAAGACTTGCTGTAGCACTAACATTCAAACTCAGTCCTACGTCCTGGTTTAAAAAGTAATTGCGTACTCTGATATGCTCTTCACATGTACTGTCGTTTTTTTTTTATTATTTAGAAGTCATTTAAAGAGATAAAGTATCTCCGAGATCAATGGATAGCCTCTGTGAGGCAGCAGAGTTAGGGGTGTGTCACCGAGTAAGCGTGCCACTTTTTTCTGCTATTCATCAAGATGTACGGAACGAAGAGGATTGCATTACCTTTTCATTGCATGAACAGTCCGACGACCCTATTCAAGAGTTGATTAACTTATCTTTAGCTTGCCTTCATGTTAATAATGATACTTTTCCTGGCCCCATGTGCTGCCCTTTCCGTAAATTTCATGTAGATCACGTCAAGAGTCATGCTTATACGGTTATGGAAAAAAGTGATGGAGTACGAGTGCTTGTCACCGGCTATTGCGCAACTCATTTTCCTTCCTGGCGACAGACGGATTCAAAAGAGGTGCTAACCTCGAGTTTGGCGCTTATTTCAGCACTAGAAGAAGGGCGACGCCGTCTGAACGTTGGAGAGACGGTGTCGATATCCACAAAACAGTCGCCCTTGACAATGACTCAAATCTCACAAAATGCATATCAAGTATCGGATAATCAGACGACAACTTGCTGCACTCGTGAATATGAACCATACCTCATGCTGTATGGAGTGGATAGAACAGCTTCGAATGCATTTTTACTAGATTTTGTTGTTCCTGCAGTTGGTATCAAGAGTTTTGTTGCTGATGCAGAGCTCTTGCCCCCTACTGAAGAAATTCCTACTCCGATGCTAGCTTTCTTTGATCTCTACAGTTGCCAGTCAGACAGTGAAATCTTAACTTCAGAAAGGAATACGTTAAGACGACACCACATTCTGAAAATCCTTGTTGACAAATTGAAGAAGCAGAAGACGCTGCGTGAGGATGGGAACATCCGTCTATACGCCAAAGAAATTTGGAAATTGTCAGAGCTAGATAAGTTACTAGCGAAAATTTCTTACAACCCCGTTACAAAAGCACGTGCTCATGAGGGACCATTCGGAAAAACACCAAATGATGGACTTGTTTTTACTCCAGAAGAGTTTGAATGTGTTGGAGGATCTCGATGGGACCAACTAAAGTGGAAATGGAGAGAGTGCTTAACCATCGATTGCAAGTTATATCAGTCATCTGATGAGGGAAAGTACAATGTTCTATTATACCTTAAGAAGAAGTGTTTCCCTTTTAAAGAGGATATTGTCGGTCACTGGAGAGTATGGAAACCGATGGAGTTTCAGAACCCACATAACATCAACATCCCATCCACAGAGAAGGATGCTGTTGTCGTTGAGGCAAGGTATAATCATGATTTACAGATTTGGTCGTTAGAGCGACTTCGCCAAGACAAGAAGGAAGCAAATTTTATTGGAACAGTAATATCTGTTTTTGAAAGTGTAGCCGAAGATTGCTCGCTTGCTTATCTAATTCAAGAGCTTCTACCAACAAGTAGTTTTTCCTCAAGCCAATTAGAAGAGCAAAAAAACCCTGTCGAAAAGCCACTCAGACACGATTTTAAGATCCGAAAGTTTGCTTTATTAACACTTCGTGCAAAAAATGCAGGAAATAGTCATAAACTTTTTCTTACCTGGTGTACGAACAATACCAATGCGGATCACGAAAAGATAATTCACGTCCCTTTGTGCCAAGTAAGCGAGTGCTCAGCGTTAGGATTCCCACATCCTAAGGATGGCCCCAATGATGTCCTCCAACAACTTTTAATGATTGAAGTTGCCAATGCAGGCGGAACTTATGCATGGTCCGACTTTCTAGTTGAAGCACAGTTTGATAAACAGTTAGGTCACTGGATGATATTAAAGATGCGTCCGAATGGAAAGAACTACATGTGCTCTTTCGACAATGTTTTAGGACATTTAGGAACTGTAATAGCTGTACAGCAAACTGATTTGTGTATTCCGAGCGCTAAACTCACTCTGTCAAGACCAATAATCTCCGAACCTCAAACAGTTTTAACGAATGATCACTATGGACACAAGGTCGAGGCTCTTCAAGGCGAGGGCAAGCGAAGTTCTATTAGAGAATTTAATAATCTTATTAAAGCCTTTCAAATTCAATGGGGTGTAGAGATAGTGAAAAAGACATTAGGAATCGGCTGCCCACGTGCTGCTGATCTTTGCTGCGGGCGTGGAGGGGACTTGCTGAAGTGGTCGCATTCTTCTTTATCGTTTCTCCTAATGACGGATTCTTCGCTTCCATGCGTCGCGGCAGCTGCTGCAAGGTACTCGACAGGAAAAGGAATGAGTTTGCTATGTCGAGCTGGAAAGGGATTCAGTGCCAGATTTGTAGTTCATGATGCATTCGACGTAAAAGGTAAATCCCTTCTGAATGATCTACTTCTCACTTCGGCAAAGTCTGGGCCCTTTCACATTGCATCTTGTCAATTTTCTATTCATTATGGCTGTCAAACCGAATCTCATTTGGACTATTTTTTGTCTTGTGTTGCCGTAGCTCTTGTATCTGGTGGAATATTTATCGGCACTACAATGAGTGATAAAGCGCTACTTGAAGTCTACAAACAAAATGGGGCGGATTATCAGTCTGAATCATTAACGATTCACTTCCCCAGTGAATCAATCGACAAATTAAATGCCTGTTTAGCAAACAATGATGAGGCATTTGGAATCCAATATTATGCTACCTTTGAAAACTGCGTTTCCTCGCTTCCAGAATTTATTGTCCCGTGGAATAAATTCACTGAATTATGTGAGAAACATCAGCTCATGCTTGTGAACTGCCAAACATTTCAGGAATTCGAAGAGAATTACGCGGAAGAATTGACTGCTTTAATTCGAAATGGCTTTTCGTTCTCTGGACTTAGTGGGAAAAAAAGGGATGCGATAGGAAATTTGCGTTCGTTCACGATGAAAAACAGCATGGCCACAAAATTGTATATGGCCTTCGCCTTTAAGAAGAAATAATGCTAATCCAAAATACTCCTCGGTTAATCAACAACCCCTGCCTAATTTATTTTTATATACTCGTCATTTTTTTCAACCAGAACGACAACAAAAGGATGCACCACGATCAAGAGGTTTGGACTTTTGTCTTTTGTGATTGCGTATAAAATGTCTCAATTTCGTTCTGTTTAATGATTCTACTTTTTTTGTGTACTCTTTGATTCATGCTTGAACGGAGTTTCTTGCGTTAGTTAATGTTCTGCGTTGTAAATTCAACTAAATTATTAAACTCTGGGAGAGTCAGGGAATATTCTGGTACCCTGCATCCTGGACAAGGAAAGAAGCACCTTCGATACGCGTGCTCGGTCTCTGGGTTGATAAACAGCTAAACTTCAGTGACCACAGCAGAAAAATCGAGGAGGCAGTGACAGAAGTCTTAGTCAACTTTCAATCCGGACATGCATACATGGCTCCCAGCATCCGCAGTATCATCATCGAGGGAACGGCTCAGAAGATGATCACGTACGGTCTTTTTGCTTACTGGTATTCTGCAGACAAGTCAGCCAAAGACAGACTTGAGAGACTCTGGGGACCACCTGCGTGCACATCATTGGGGGTATCCGCACAACGTATCGCGTTGCTGCCGTTACAGCAGCGGGGCACTTCCCGCTTAAAGTGCACGTACTGTCAGGTTGTTGCGCCGCATATGGACAATGGGCCTGAGGTTCGACGGCAGTTCCTCACTCGGACTGTAGAGAGGAGCCACCAGTCCCCAGCAGTGTCTTCGAGATCAGCTATCACAGCAATTGCCGTCTCACCTACAGCTC
>JASAOA010001763.1:0-64729 GCA_030849815.1 Vickermania spadyakhi
ATATTCGGATGATTGCAGCTCGCGAGGCATTTGATTTCGCTGTACGCGTAAGACTTGTTTCGTGGAGTCATTTTTCCAAGGTCCATACTTTTCGCAACAAACACACCGCCATCTGACGGTCTTTCCACGAGCCAAGCCTCACCGAAAGATCCGGTACCGATAAGCTTTCTCTTGACATATTTACACCCATTATCTGCACCAACATTTCCAAGAATGTTTTCAAAGGTAGCCATAACTAATATAAAAATGCGATAAAATCAATGGAGCTTAGAGGCAAGATTTGGTGGTGATACTAGTGACAGTAAGTAGGTACGCGACAACGGATTAAATTTTGCTGTTGCTTCTTGTTTAAGAAAAGTGTAAAGAGTCTTGAAAGGTTTGAAATGAAGGAAGAAGGAATGGAGGTTGTCATGATGGAAGACATGAGAATA
Organism: Vickermania spadyakhi; assembly: GCA_030849815.1. NCBI lineage: Eukaryota > Euglenozoa > Kinetoplastea > Trypanosomatida > Trypanosomatidae > Vickermania > Vickermania spadyakhi. The sequence continues at coordinate 432 of JASAOA010001763.1, forward strand.
TAAATTATCGAAAGAGATTGACTGGTAGATTTCGAATTACTTGACAACTTGTACTTGATATTAGTTGTCAATAATTTAGAATCATATATATAGTTTTGCATCATTGTTATACAATTTTAGACTTTAGTTGTTCTCGTTGTTGCAGTTACTTTTAGCAGCATTGTTTACGGTCTTACTCACATCATTTCATCATTATAAGAGATCACTTCAGACATACTAAGAACACTACTGCACAAGTGGCAGTAAAGAAAATACAAAAAAAAATCTTAAGACGTAAAAACTATTTGTAAAAAAAATATTTTTCAAAAAAAAAAAAGATAGAAATAGCAATGAAAGGAAAAATAGTAATTATTCTTTTCGAAAATTATTTGAAAGAAAACTATCATTAATTTGCTTTTAGATTCAAGTTTAGGTAATATTGTAAAGAGTGATAAGAAAGTTTTAAATTAACTTTTATTCCACCGTTGTTCTTCAGCAACAAAAAAAAAGTATAATTGTTGGGTTACTAGCATTTTCAAATAAAACAACACATACACAAAAAAAAAAAGCATACAAAAACATTTCTCTTTAATATGGCAGCAAAAATAAGTTATTATTATTTTGAAAGAATCCTTGAATTTTCATATTTTTTTAAAAAAGTGAGTCGAAAAAATTGAGTCTCAAAACAAAAAGATTGTGATCACTGGTTCTCGAAACACTACTTCCTTCCGCACACACACTAACGGCAACAAAAAAAAACGCAACTAATGTGGGTATATTAATAGATATTAATCCTCCTTAAATAATATTTGAACTTTTTTATTTATTACTTGAAAAAAAATACGTTTTCTGTTTTAATTGATAAATTAATTATATTCCTTTTCTTCTCGCGTGGAATCATTGTTTATAAATTTGCTGGTCGTAAGCCCGAATGGTAAAAATTTAAAGAAGTTTATCAATAGAAATGATATATGTAAACAGAAAAACATTTGAAAAACAAATAAAAATAATAGTAAAAATAAAATTAACTATGTTTAAATAAAAGGGAAAGAAATAAGTAAAATAACATATATATATATATATATATATTATTGTTTTTTGTTGTTGTTGTTGTTTTTTTTTTTCTTAACCCTTCTTTTTCATTAAAAGAGTTTCTTTCCCCTTTAAAAAAAAAAAAAAAAACATTATGCAGCCAAATTAAAAAGAAAAAACTTTTCGCTAAACACCACAGTAATGCAAGAATTTTTTTTAAAAAAAGGAGTATCAAAAGAGAGTAGTGGAGAACGATTGTTGAAAAAATAAAAAATAATATATTTGAGTATAAAGGAGCATTAGTATCCAGCTAGATATTCAGTTAGGCACTTCATTCAATTTCAAATATATAATTGTTCACGGATTTTAAATATAGATATATACCTTTATTAATATTTTTTTGCTAATTTGTAGTTGATGCTTAAGATGTTGACAACGTTGATTGTTATCATTATTCATCATTAGTATTATCCGTTGCAGAAATATCTAATTCTCTTCTATTATTTTACTTTAATAATTTCATTTACATAATAGAGTTCTATGAGTTTTATGAATCTTATGAGTTTTATATTATTATTTTCTTTAACACACTCCAGAAGTCAGGTACTGAAGACAGAAGTTAAATTTTAAAATATTGTGAGCTAAAAAAAAAAAAACTTTTATTAAGATTAAATCAAAAACAAAAAGTGTCCTTGAGTATCATAGTCAGATTCACGTGCAGAATTTCACTTCTATTATTTTTTTCCTGGGTTTTGGAAAGCGTTACACTCTTCCCGCGGAAACACCGATTTCTCCAAACATTATTGGCTTGAAGGGGGATATTTCGGGTCGGAAGCCTCATCGAGAAGAATAAAAAACCTATCTAAAGTTATCTTTTATTTTTTTTTCGGGTTTAAATTTTTTAAAATGTCACGCGCATTTTTTCGAAACCCTACGCATTCTCCGGAAGATTATTTTATATAATTTAACCTCAAGCCAAGCCCGCAAAAGAATAATTCCGCTACAGAACTACAGAATAACAATAATATAAAATATATATAATATTACCATCGGCAAATACATTTGCCGATACATTTTTTTCGAAGTTTTGGAACACGGTCAACTTCCAATTGCCATTTTTAATAAGCACATACCGGATCCATTAATATAAATAATTAAGAGAAAAAAAAATGATCAATAAAAAAAATTCCATTACTTACCAACGATTTTCGCATCCACACCCCCTTCCACCATATTCCCAGCCCCCAAAAAAGTATCCATATTCTCAAAAATGGTTTTCACCCCTTCCAAAACACGAAATATTACACATTTACAAGATGGGGTCCCGGAAGCCAAATCTTACGAAATGGAAAGAAAAAGAAAAAGAAAAAGAAAAGAAAGAAAACAATAGAAAGCAAAAGAGAACGAGAGTTACCACAGTAAAAAATGCGCATGAAGAGAATGAAAAGCAAGTCAAGGCCGGCCAGTTGGAAATAGAAATGTGCGAAAACACTACTTACCCGCACACCTAATAACTTCACTTTGCCGAGGGACGGAGAATGTTTTATTTACAATTCGCATAAAAAGTTCTTTTAAGGGAATGAAGTTCAATTTAAAAGTCATGGCAAAAGTTCTTTTTTTTAAGGGTGTTTTTAAGGAAATTTTACTGACCGAGAAGAAGATCCCCATATAGAGAAGTTTTACCGAAGTTCGAAAGTCGGAACGGTAAAAAGCTGCGAAACAATTCAACTCCGTTTGGTAAAAGGAAATTTGCAAAAGAAAAACAAAAATTGTATTCTGTCTACTGAATGAAAATAAAAATGAAAAAAGGAGAGAAGCAAAGTATACTTGGATGAAAAAAAAGGTTTATCACTGTTGAAAGTGATTTCAGCCCCTGGGGATATATTTCAACCCTATATTTCCAAATCGTTCGATGGGTATTCATTGTTGATTGCCTTCTCTTCTTCCCCCTTGATTATTTCTTGAATTTACATCAATACGCCAATCGCCTTCCAAACTCCCATCTTGAAAAGCGATTTTTAGTTTTCCCATTGGGACATATATACATTTTATACCCCATCGGTGTCATATTTTCCTCTTCAAACTCTTTTCTTTTCCTATTGGCCGTGCAAACAACAGCGAGAAAAAAAATAATAATATCACGACCCATCAAATCCATTGCCCTTTCGGAATCATTTAGGAATCGGTTCGTTCCGCAAACTCTTCAAAAGGAGAGGGGCAAAGTATACACGGATGAAAAAAAAACGTTACCATGTTTACACCCCTAGCACGAATAAGCCAATCCATGCGGAAAAATCGCCAGAGAGGTAACAATAAAAGAGATGAGTATATTAATCTATTATTCTTTTTTGGGGTATGAAGAATGACAAAAATAATACAATAATTATTTCCACTGAATGGCTATCGAAAATATCTCGTAATTTATAAGATCAAGAATTGTAATTGTAACAAATGTTCAGTAACCATTCAAAATAAAATAGAAATCTGTAAACTACAAACTCTCTGGCTTACTTTCGCAATTAATATAAACAAAAAATAATTTTTTAAAAGGCTCTCTCCCCTAGGCGGAATGTTATAATTTCATTTCAAAATCACTTACGAGTTAAGAAGAAAATTAATTAATACAAAGTTAAATATATAATATAAAATATGAAATTTGATATATGGAGTTAAAACTATACGAGGAAACATGATGTTTGGAGTTCACAACTGCATATACAAGGAAGATATCCCCCGCAACGGCACAAATGGCAATATATATTTCTGAGGGGCAATTTAAAGAAGACATGCGCGAGGGGGCTTTGCCGTGGGGGGGGTCGTTGACGGGATTTTGGGAAAAAACAAAAGGAACGTCGTCGTATCAAACGAAAAAACTCTGCGACACTGTTCGGCCCCTTTTTAAAATTTTATAAGAAGAACAAGGAAAATTATATCCTTTCCACCGAGCGGAAGATAAAAATGAATAAAGGAGAAAAGCAAATTTCATGGGGGGTTTCAGAACTGTGGATATGGGGGAGATGAAGTTGATAGTATGTATTTATGATTCATTTCGTTTGTTTCCTTTAATTGTATTTCTTCATATAATTTTTTTGGGGCGGCATTGAAATAAATCAAATAATTCAAAGACGATATGCGGGGGGGGGTTTTCCAAGTGAAAGGGGGTTTTCCAAGTGAAAGGGGGTTTTCCACTTGTATTATCAGTTTTCGATACATGCTAAAGTAACCGCGAAGAAAATGACGCCGCCGCGGGCCGGAGCTTCTTTTTTTTTTTTTTTCGTCAAATATTCGGATCTTAATTCAAGTATTACGAGAAACTTGCTCTGGATAAAAAATAAATTTACCGACCCAAATCGCCCATTTATTTCCAATTAGTTAAACCCTAAATGTGAAACCCCAAATCCATTATTTCAAAAGGTATCTTTAAGATACCTTTTGAAATATGGAAACTTTTGACGCGCGGAGAAAAAACCTTGGAAGTTTGGCGTTTTGGATTCGAAAAAAAATTGGTATAGGATTCCCACAGCATCACTTTTTTAAGGCTTTTTTTTTTGTTTGAACCATTATATAACAAGGGTGAAAAACGGATTAATAGGATAGATGGGCTTTGTAAAGTTTGCGATGAAAGTAAAACATGAAAATCAACAAGAACAGCCAAAATTGTTATTCCAAGAGGAGAAAGCAAATGCCACCCGGTGGAACACCCAAACTAGCGTGCTGAAATGATAGCAAAAATAAGATGGAAAAGTGTTATGTGAGATTCATAGCTCACTTTCTTCTTTCCTTCTGCTGCTACCTAGCTTTTATTTTTTCCGAAAATAAAATTCTGTTTCCTTATTATTATGAGTATTCATATAATAGTATTATATGAATAATAATATTTATTTTAAACGACTTCGTGCACCACTGTATGAAGAAAGTCAAACAATGTACACGTAGCATGGAGAAACAGTTTATTTTATTTGGTTTAGGTATTTCCACAGACTTCACAGGTAAACTCAATGAGCTTGTTAGATTAATCATTTTTTATTTTCATCTATTTATTTTCTTTTTCCTTTTTCATTATTTATTTTAATAAAATTAAAAATAATAATAAAAAAAATACAAGGGAACAATTTATTGTGTTTTCGCTTTTGCTATTCGTTTTGAAGGAAGTAAAATGGCATTCAAGTCTAAATTTTAAACAAAAAAGTATATATATGCATTTTTTGGATGGTAGTATCTCTCCCTCTCAGTTTGTAATAATCTCCACAAAGCAGAGTAGTACAGAATAATATCAGTAATAATGATTTATTATATTGCTAACAATAATGAAATCACAATATTAAATTAATTTCATTAATAATAGCAATATTATTATTATTATTAGTATTATTATTAGTGAGAAGGATAGGACATACTAAAATGCTGTAACTCGAATTAATCTATCAAAATATTTCTTATTGCTTTATTATTAATGTTTCTTGAATTAGTACGTCCGGAGAGAACAGTACTAGTAAGATATTCATTATTAATTTACTGCTTGTGTAGATAAAGGCACTAATATTAATCTTTTTAATCTTATTTTTATTGAGAAAAACTTAAAGTGTGAGCATCGATGAATTATTTGATCATAAAAAAAAAAAGATGGGTACTTTTTTTTCCCTGTACCCCCATGTGTACTGCCTCTGTTTTTGATATTGCTATATTTTATATTTCTTTTTTTTCACTAACAAGAGGATTGACAAAAATGTTTATTTGTATATATATATATACATAAAAAGGAAAGAAATAATCAAATTACATCTGTGCTCTTGGCAATCATTTGATCGACTGTTGGCAAAAGTCAATACGTTTGACTGAATAATTATTTTATGAAGCATCTTCCGCCCTTAGTCTAACTATGACATATTTTTTTTAGATATGACTTCAAAATTCTGTTCCTCGCTCAAAATGAGTATTCTTTATATGTCGCTGATAAATTATTTTGTTATTTTTTGTTCCTATTATTTTCCTATTGTAATTCTCTGTGTGGTTTTGTTTCACTTTATTTTTGATTGTCTGATTGTATCCCTTTTTTATCTTTGCTTCTTTTTTTTTTTTTTTCTTATCCACCTTTTTTTTTTTTGTTCTTGGTGTAACTTCTGGTGACAGAATACCGAAATTCTGTTTTATACATTCTTCAAGAATATTTTCTGCAGTTGCTGCCAAGACCATGACTGTGGCTTTTTTTGAGGTGTACGTGGTTATTATTCCATGCTGCATTATTCTACTGCTGTACACACTACCGGTTGTATTTATCTCTAATCAGATCTCGAAGCTGGTGCGGTTGGTTGAAGGTTATAATTTCAAAGGTATTACAGTTTTTCTTGCCATTGCTTTTTTCGGGCTCATTAATGTTGCCCTTAGTCTTATGGAGCTAAGAAGTAAATCCACAGAAAAACAAGTTTTTTATGACGTGGGTCTCAAAATTGAAAGAGAATCGAAACGGCTTCGAATAGAACGAAACATTTATATTCATTCTCTTGTTGCAGTCTTGACGCTATCGCTCAGAAAAATTGCAGCATTAAATTCTGAGCTCTCCGGCTCACGTAATACAAGAGAATCAACGTCAGAGCTAAGCCAAAAAAAAAATAATTAATGAAAGGATGACATTTCTAAATTAAAGTGCAACAATAGAGGACCATTTACGCCTGTAACTCTAAAATGGTTCAGAAAAGGTATCGTTAATCTCATCATGAAAGCGCCATTTATGTACGAGCGCCACAATTTTGTTCTTGATTTTCAATAAAATTAGTCCATTTTTTTTCTGGTCAATTAATATCTATATCGATATATCTGTATAGATATGGATTTATGTTGCTATGGTGTACTGTTATCACCATATATATCATTTATCTCTGATGATGGTGAAGAATTTATATTTTTACTGGAAAGGAGACTTTACCTTCAGATCTAACCAGTATTTAAAATTATTATTAACAAGGACTAAAACTTAAAAAAAGATGTTGTGTGAACAAACTTTTCTCTCTGTTTATATTTGCTTTGCTGCAACTAATGCCACTGCGAATCATTTTTTATTTTTTTTAACCTTTTCAGCGATTGTGTCTTGCTCCATTTATTTTTCCGTAGAGAATAATAAAAATTCCTTTTCTTTATTTCAATATCAAGAGATAACGTTTATTACCTAAATTGTCTCAAATTTTATCTTGTTTCTCTACTGGGATGCAAAATGATCTCTCGTACAAGGCTTGTAATTGATCCGAAATGGCGGCCAATCGATTTTACTGAGTTCTCTGTTGTTTGGATGAAACTGAGAGCAGAAGTGCAGTGCTCACAATTTCTTGGATTCGATATGGAGTGGACGACCAGATATGAGATATTGAGTAATGACCCTAACAGAACGAAATCGAAGCGAGTATCTGACCGTGCGGCCACTATTCAATTGAGTAGTGCGACTGTCACAGTGATTCTAAGAATAGCTGATTTATTTGACTTATTAGGCTGCTCCACTTACCCACCATCATGCAGTCGACTCGATTTGCAAGAAATTTTAACGAAAGTCGAAGATGTTCTACGATCAGAGGCAATATGCAAAGTTGGAGTTGGGGTCAACGGAGATAAAGAAAAACTTGAGCAGGACTATAAAAACTTTGTCGTAAATAGTTGCGTGGATTTAGCTGTGATGCACAATTGCACAGGTGGAGATATGAAATTCCAAAGCTTAAAAAGTTTGAGTGAACTCTATACGGGACGCACCCTTTCGAAAGAGGTTCTGATCATTCGTAGTAATTGGGGTGGCCCGTATGGACCCCTTTCACCTTCTCAAATAGATTATGCTGCAAACGATTCGGAAAGCTCTTATGATATTTGCGAAAAGATTCTTCTTAAAATGGACCAAACTCGAGAAACGTGCACTGACAGAACGGATTACATTTTTACCTTTGTCAACAAAGAAAGAGAAATCAAAAGGATAAAACCAAGGACGAAGAAAGTTGAGCCAAAAGACATTGCCCCTGATTGGTGCAAAGGGAGAGCTAAACCATACTATGATAACATCAATGTATATAACCCCAATGGTGAAGTGGTTTTCACAGTGGATAAAACAAAGGCAAAATGGTACGTTGAGAAAAAAAAGCTAGCAGAGGTGATTGAATGGAGAAATGGCGAAGGAGATGAGAAGGAAATAGCTTCCATCAAACTTTTTTTCTCACCAAATGTAGAAAAGTTTGAAGATTCTCATATACGCCGGAACTTGGAATATTTTAAGCTTCCGAAAGATAATGCTTGTGTGGTTTGCGGAAGGGGGAAGGACTTAGTTAGGTTTGCTGTGGTTCCACTTTTGTATAGGAAGCACTTTCCCTCTGTGTATATGAGCCACAATAGCTTTGACTTACTGTTGTTGTGCACGACGTGCTTTAAGAAAGCAAGCTTTCAATTCGAGAAAGAGCGAAGTAAGGTTGCGGAAGATTTTGGTATTCCTTTAGGACATTTAACAAACACAAATTTAAAATTATTTGAAGAAAAATTAATTGCGTATGAGAAATCTATTTGCGACGAGCTAATATCGAAAAGTATGGTAGACGATTTAGTTGCTCATAACATACATCCAAGCATCAAACTAAGCGTTAGTAAAGAGTTTTATGAGATGCAGTGCCACAGAAATATTATTATCCAGTTGATCCGATATGCCAATGCCTTGTCCCATCATTACCAGGCATTGGAAGGATCTAGCACTGAAGCAAGTAATGTACCCAGTAAAGGCAGTGGAAGAAACAAACTGGAGATGATTCTGCCGCCGGAACGCTTCGAGGAACTGAAAGAGTATGTGGAGCGGCACGCGTACACGTACCCGTTCTGCCCGTGGAGAAAGGAGGAGGATGGATCGCTTGTGCGAACGGCTTCTTCCCCAGAAGGAGTGCGCTGTATTCTTCGCGGTGGAGAAGCGTCTCATCAAAATGTTTTACGCCAGTACTCGCAGGAGCATCATCCAGATATTATGAACCAGCTTCCACCCAAAACGAGAGCGTATAAGGCTGAGGACCCCCACGAGCTTCCCGCCTTAGAGGGCCACGGATTTCTAGTGGTGCGTGCACTGATTAAGAAGTACTCATCCGAAGGAAATCCATCCGTCGGAAAGAATTTGGAGCATGCGATCGGGCAATTTATCTATCGCTGGAGACTATTTTTTCTGACTTCAATGGAGCCCAAGTTTCTCCCACACGGATGGATCCCTGAGGATGGAATCCTACAGTAAAACGAGCATTTTAATTCTTTCATACAGAACTATTTTTGGATATGTTTTGCACCACTCCTTTTTTGGGGGGCCCGAGACGCCTAGGGATCTTTACGTTTTTATGGTTTGTCTTCTCTGCTCTTTCTTTACGCAGCAGGTTACCCTGGAAAGCGGTAGATGTCGGGAAGTACGATTTCTGCATCATTGGTGCCGGGCTAGTTAGAATAGCTGAAGCACCTGAGATTCCTAGCGATTCAACGGCTGCAGACAACTGTCGCGCTTGCAGATCGTCTGACCGCCTACCCCTCTGTTTCTAAAGCGTTTCAGGAGTGCTGACGTACCATACTGAGCTCGTCGAAGCCGGGAGTGATCGATTGCAACCAGCTGATGTGTTGGGTGCCGAAGCATTGCTCTCCTCATGGACTTTTCTATTCTTTAGAAATGAAAATACGTATTACTGCTGCCACGAGCTTGTCTAGTTTTTAAGAAGTACTCTGTTTGACTCACGTCTCCTTTCCCTTCTCTGTCTTTTTCCCTCTTACTGTTTCTTTATTGTCAGACTAATCATTCAAATCTATAACCTAGTTTGTCATCAGCATCAATTTTTTTTAAGAATGTTTCGATTACAGTTAAATGTTATGAGGCAGCAGATGACCCGGCACTGGAAAGCGGTAGATGTCGGAAAGTACGATTTGTGCATCATTGGTGCAGGGCCAGCTGGAATAGCTGCTGCCCTTCGTGCGGTGGACTACAACAAGAAGGTGTGTCTCATCGAAGCCGGACGTGTCGGTGGAGCCGATCTGTGGAATGGGACGCTGACCTCGAAAACGATGTGGCAGTACTCGGATATTTTGTCCAAGGTGGACGGCGATCCGGCTCGGCGGCTGTACGGCGAGAGCCTCATGCCCTACGTCACATTGGATGAGGAGGCACTGCGGCGAGAGATGCAGCATGTGAGCGAGACACGCGAGCGGCAGATCCTCACAGCGCTGGAGAAGACGAATGTGAAGCTCTTGTTCGGGATGGCGACTTTCACGGACAACTACGAGGTGCACGTACGACACTCCGAAAAACGTATTTTCAACACCCTGCGAGCGGATAATTTCCTGATTGCCACCGGTAGTCGACCGAAAGAACACCAGTTTGTGAAGATCGACGGAAAGCTGGTTTTAAGTTCGGATCACGTGATGCAGCAGCCGATACCAAGCAGCCTTGTGGTGGTTGGTGCGGGCTCTTTGGGCTGTGAGTTTGCCACCATTTTTGCTGGGCTGTGTAAGACGAAGGTGTATCTCGTCGACAAAGCACCGCATATCTTGCCTCGGGAAGACCGAGATGTCGTATACAACGTGGAGGCGGCGATGGAGCAGGCCGGGGTTAAGATTCACCATAACTCCGTTCTGTATGATGTTCGCCCTTGCTATGCAGAGGATGATTGCCCATGTGATGGCTCACCCAGCACGAAAGAAACTGGCGTGCAGTACACTATCATGGATCGGAGAACGAAGGAGTTCTCCACTATCAAAGTAGATCGAGCCCTAATTGCGGTTGGCCGACAACCAAATTATGGCGGTCTGGGGCTGGAAAACACGACACTAAAGACGAAGAATGGCACGCTGGTAGTGAACGAATACGGCCAATGTGAAGGAGTGCCGCACATATTTGCTATCGGAGACTGCGGAGGCGGTATGAACTTGGTCACACTGGGTGAGGCGAAGGGAAAGCTCGCAGTGGACTACTTGTACGGCTCCCACACCCCGTCCCTCTCTCGGATGGAAAGCGTCGCACGAGTGGCCTTCTTGACCACTACAGTGTCTTCCGTGGGCCTCAACGAAAAGATGTGCCATAGTAGAGGCATATCGTACCTAGCCGCAAAAGTAAGTCACCAGACAGTGAGCCGTGCAGTTGCAGCGGCGAACAGCAGTGGTTTTGTTAAAATTATCGTTTCCAATGACCCCAAGCACACCATCCTCGGTCTTCAAGCAGTTGGACTGAATTCCAGCACGCTTGTGGACCTGGGATCCCTGGCGATTCAGCGACAGCAGACAGCTTTCGATCTTGCGGATCGTCTGACCGCCTATCCCTCTGTTTCCGAAGCGTTTCAGGAGTGCTTACGTACCTTACTCGGCTCGTCGCAGCTGAAGCCAGGAGTGATGGATTGCAACCAGCTGACGTGTTGGGTGCCGAAGCATTGCTCTCCTCATGGACTTGTATTTCCGGAATCGTTTGTCATTGGTGGAAACCCAGCGGATCTTGCGCGGATAGCTGAAATTTAAGAAAAAAAGAATCTGAGTTTGAATATTTATGTAGTGTTTCTTTGTAGCAAGCCATATCGTGCAGTGGTGAACCAATACTTGAATATATATTTATATATATATATATATATAGAAGTTTACTAACGATGAAGAAGCCGCCGACAGAAAGACACAGATAGACACTGAAAGGAAATATTTCTTTTTACAATGAAAAGGAAAAAGATTGTTTTTTCTCGCTTCTAATTCTTTTTTTTTTCATGTAAAATAGAAATACTATTGAGAAGAATAGTAATTCATGGCCACTGCTCTTGAACTTATGGTTCCAGACCCGTTTTACTGAAAAACATCTACGAGTGCAATCTATAATTACGTGGATCATCTGTTATGAACAGCCCAGCACGGGAATCGGAACCTCAACCTTGGAGCTTAAACCCTTGTGCAGTACCGCACGAGGAAACGAACAATAATGGCGCTTCTGCTTGTTTGAGTGGTTTTTCAGCTTTAGAAGCCAGCGCACCCACTCCCTCAGGTGCGAAGAGCCTCAAAGCCACATGGCTAGAGCGGTGCCGAGTCATCGCTGGCTCGCCGTTCGTCTTCATTTTCTCCTTGGCCAGCGTGTCGTGTTGGGGGTTTGCCGGCAATGCGTGCCGTATTAGCCTCAGTGCTGTGTGTGCCCACTACGGCCTATTTCTCCGGTATACGTACTTTGGGCCGAACGCTGTCGGAAGCTTTGCGATGGGGCTGTTTCAGACACTTTTGCCCAGTGAGATGGACATGCCATTGCTGCAGCGTGGGCTATGTGCCGGCTTCTGCGGATCTTTCACTACGCTGAGCAGCTGGATTCTCAACATTGGCAACGCCACATCCGGTGCGGCTGGTTTGGAGGAGCTCCTCTCCGGCGTGACGATCCCCTTTGTGTGTTTCGTTTGGGGATCCGACTTGGGCAAAGCAGTACGCCGCTCTCTCACACGATGCCGGTCCCTGCCGCGAGGCGACCCTGAAGAGGGAGACGAGGCGGCGGCGGCGGCGCACGACACTGCGGCTCTGACGCCCTCCCAGTATTCAGCGGTGGACGTGGCGATCCTGGTGGTGATGGGGTCCATCGCGGTCACGGTGCCCACGGCGCTGTACGCGGTGCAGCACTACCACCGCCACCCGGGAGAGCCACTCGGGAGGATGAGTAGCAATGACTTGAGAAGTGTGATGCTGGCCCCGTGTGGTGCCGTGCCCCGCTTTGTGGTCGGGTACTTCATGAACAAGCAACCCCGATGGGGGTCGTTTCCCGTTGGAACCCTCGTGTGCAATGTCGTCGCGGTGTTGCTCTCCACACTCATGTTTCGAGAGATGTACCGCCCGGACGCCGGCGAGGGCTACGCCGCAGTTCTCACTGGCGTCTGCGGCTCGTTGTCCACCGTCTCTTCCTTTGTGAGCGAGACAGTGGGGCTGCACCGTGAAGAGCGAACGGGTATGGCGTACGGGTATTTGATGCTAACACTCGCCATCACTACTCTCATCGCCTCAATCGGACGACAGGAGAACTTCAGGTGATACCGAAGAAGAGTGAAGTGAAGAGAAAGGAAAAGAAAAAAATAAGACGTAAATTTTTATCGGTAGATGCCCGATTGATGGTGATTGCTTTGTGTTGGAATGTGCGATTTTCCTTTTTCCCTTTCCGAATATTTTTTAGTCCTTTTTTATCTCTAGATTAGTTTAGGGATTCCTGTACTAGAAGAATCGTCCACTATATCTTTCAGCCTGGATAACTGAATACTTTCATTTACTTTTTTTTTGATTTTAGCAGACAGTTGATAGCGCACACTTCTGAAGGACAGTCGCCTAGTAACACCAGAAGGGAAAGCGGTGGTATCGTGTCGTATTTGACTTTTTCTGTCTCATTCACTTCTGTAATTCGTTCCTTTGAACTTGATATTCCGTCAAAACAGCGTAACAATGTCAGGAGGTGCACCGCTGCCGCACTCGCACTTCCCCTTGTGCAAAGTTCAAGAAGTTCAATTCGAAATTTTTAAGGAAAAACAGATCAAGGATTATGCGGTCTGCTGTGTGACGCAGGCGAAGTCGTATGAGGGTGGCGAACCGGTGCGCGAGGGAATTAATGACCTGCGGATGGGGTCCACAGACTTCGACCACAAGTGCGAAACGTGTGGTCTGCAGCACCCGGATTGCCCCGGACACTTTGGTTACGTGGAGCTGGCCGAGCCGCTGTTCAACAATGGTGTGTTTGACATGCTGCTACTCGTTCTGAAATGTGTTTGCAAGAGCTGCGGTGAGTTGCTGGTAGACGCCTCCAACGACGCGGTGCGGGACGCGTGCAATCGGTTGACGGGCGTGCTGCGCCTTCGAATGGTCGCCAAGCTGTCCGGAAGAAAATGCAAGGAGGACAGCGGTAGCGGCTGCGGGGAAGTCCAACCGAACGTAGGCCGCTTTCAAGGAATCTATCCTGGACTCCAGGTACGCGCCACTCAGGCAGATCAGGATCAAGTCTGGTACGCGAACAAGGTCTACGAGATCGTCAACATGGTATCCGACAGCGCTGCGGAGTTTATGGGATTTCAGCCGAGCTATTGCCACCCTCGCGATCTTCTCCTTACGGTGCTGCCCGTTCCGCCGCCTCAGGTGCGGCCGGCTGTCGCGTTTGGATCTGCTAAATCCGATGATGAGCTGACGCACCAGATCCTGGCCATTATCAAGCGGAACAACCAACTGCGAAGCGACATCAACGCGGGGGAACAGGCCGGTATTACGAGATCCCGCTCACTCCTCCAGGAAAGCGTTTCTGCGCTGTTCAACAACGCCGCGACGTACTACAGGCCGGTGAAGGTCAACGACACGAAGCGTCTAAAATCCCTCACCGAGCGACTGAAGGGCAAATACGGTCGTCTTCGCGGCAATCTGATGGGGAAGCGTGTGGATTTCTCGGCACGGACCGTCATTACAGGAGACCCAAACATCGATGTAGACGAGGTCGGTGTTCCCTTCTCCGTTGCTATGACGCTCACCTTCCCGGAGCGCGTGAATGCGATTAATAAGAAACGACTGACGGAGTGTGTTCGTCGAACCACGTACCCTTCTGCGAACTACATCTTTAGGCCCAACGGCTCTATCATTAAGCTACGCCTGGCAAAAGACAGAGAAAAGATAAACTTAAGTATTGGTGACGTGGTCGAACGTCACATCATTAACGGTGACGTCGTACTGTTCAATCGCCAGCCCACACTTCATCGCATGAGTATGATGGGTCATCGTGTTCGCGTGCTGAGTTACAACACGTTTCGCTTGAATCTTAGCTGCACCACTCCGTACAATGCGGATTTCGATGGTGACGAAATGAATTTACACGTTCCGCAGTCCCTTTTGACGAAAGCAGAACTCATTGAAATGATGATGGTCCCGAAGAACTTTGTCTCACCAAATAAGTCTGCGCCGTGCATGGGCATCGTACAGGATAGCCTTCTCGGTAGCTACCGGCTTACGGACCGAGACACCTTCTTGGACAAGTATTTTGTTCAGAGCGTGGCGTTGTGGCTGGACCTCTGGGAGCTTCCTATTCCTGCCATCCTGGTTCCGGAGCCGCTGTGGACGGGGAAGCAGATCTTTTCTCTCGTCCTTCCAGAAGTGAATCACGGTGTCACAGTAGACAGAACTAAAGTCCCATTCCCGCACAATGACAAGGATGTCGTGATCGAGCGCGGCCAACTCCTGGTGGGTCAGATTAAGAAAGGTGTCATTGGTGCTGCCCCTGGCTCGCTCATTCACGTCATCTTCAACGAACGCGGCTCTGATGAAGTGGCAAAGTTCATCAATGGGGTTCAGCGCATTACGGCGTTCTTCCTCCTCAACTTCGCCTTCTCCGTTGGCGTACAAGATACCGTGGCGGATACGGATACACTCAGCCAGATGAACGTCGTGCTGCAGCGAACGCGTGAGGAGGTCGAAGAAATCGGTGCAGCAGCGAACAACCGGAAGTTAACGCGTAAGGCAGGTATGACGCTGCTGCAATCTTTTGAAGCTGATGTCAACAGTGCTCTCAACAAGTGCCGCGAACAAGCTGCGCAACGCGCACTGGATAATGTACGTCGAACCAACAGTTTTAAGGTAATGATTGAGGCGGGTAGCAAAGGGTCTGATCTGAATATTTGTCAGATTGCTGTCTTCGTTGGCCAACAAAATGTTGCCGGCAGTCGTATCCCGTTCGGCTTCCGTCGGCGCACGCTTCCTCACTTTATGCTGGACGACTACGGTGAGACCTCTAGAGGCATGGCCAACCGTGGGTATGTGGAGGGTCTGAAGCCCCACGAGTTTTACTTCCACACCATGGCCGGGCGTGAGGGTCTGATCGATACAGCGGTGAAGACCTCCGATACGGGTTATCTTCAGCGCAAGCTCATTAAGGCCCTCGAAGACGTTCACGCGAGTTACGATGGTACGGTTCGGAATGCAGATCAGGAGCTCATTCAGCTCATTTATGGAGAGGATGGCCTCGACGGCGCCAGAATTGAGGGCAATCAGGTGCTCCCACTCCCTCATCTGGATGACAAGGAAATGGCTGACATGTATCAGTACGAGTACGGTGAGGATGGTCGCTTCACGAGCGAGGTGGGTGGTACGTACATGGACCCCACGGTGAAGCGGATGCTAGAGCGTTATCCAGACAACGTGATGGAGCTGCAGGCGGAGTACGACACGCTGCTTGAGGACCGGAAGACTGCTCGAAAGATTTTGGACATGCAGGAAAAGAAGAAGATGAAGATGAATTTGCCTGTGAACGTGGATCGTCTCATCTTAAACGCCCGCACAACGATGGGGAAGCGCAGTCAAGTCTCTAACTTGAACCCCATTAACGTGATCAAGTCCGTTCGAGAGCTCCAAGAGAAACTGATGCGTCTCTTCCCTACCTACCACAGAGACCCTTCAGGGAATATTGTGAATTCTTTGGCACAACAGCGCATCGAACGGGCTCTCACTTTGTTTAACATTCATCTCCGGCAAACGTTAGGATCGAAGCGCGTGCTGCAAGAGTACAAGCTTAGTGATAGGGCCTTCGAGTACTTGATTAAAGAAATCCGAACCAAATATCAGCAGGCACTCGTTACACCGGGTGAGATTATTGGTGTCATTGCCGCTCAGTCCTGTGGTGAGCCGGCCACACAGATGACACTGAATACCTTTCACAATGCCGGTATCTCGTCTAAGAACGTGACGCTTGGAGTTCCGCGCCTTCTGGAGCTGCTGAACGTTAGCAAGAATCAGCGGAATGCGAGTCTTGCCGTGATGCTCGCACCGGAGTGGAGCAAAAAGGAAAAGGCACTCAAGGCCCAGCACATGATTGAGTACTGCACTCTGGCGAGCATCACGAGTACGATCCAGATCATCTACGACCCAGACCCGTTGAATACAGTTGTCGAAGAGGATATGGATATCCTGCGAGCCGAGGATCAAGTCAAGATTGATGATGACGAGGCGCCAGAAGGGCAATCCCCCTTCATTGCGCGGCTTATTCTAGATGGTACGGTCTTTGCTGATAAGGATTTGAATATGACGCAGGTAAAGGCGGCCATTCGACAGGTGACAGAGGAGTACATTATCCAGGCGAACATGGAGAATAACGCTGTGAAGCGTATTATTCGTCTACGCCCTGTGAGCTATGCCGCCGCCGATTCTGTGCCGAAGCTGATCAACGATATCCCCATTCTTCTCGCTCAAGTACACCTACATGGCATTCCTGGTGTGCAAAAGGCACTGCTGAAGGCGACTCAGGTGTTCAACGAGGTGGAGTCGGACCCGCACACGCAGCAACGGAACGCGGGTGGACTCGTTCCTTCCAATGTGTGGATGATCGACACGGAGGGCACCGCTCTGCGTCAAATCTTCGTCGGCGTGCTCGATAAGAACGACAACAACATCGTTGACTTCTCCAAGACCAGCAGTAACAAGGTGCCGGAGGTGGCGAAGGTGCTGGGTATCGAGGCCGCACGCCGCAAGCTGCTGAACGAGCTCCGAGAAGCGTACATGGCGTACGGACTCAATATTAACTACCGGCACTACTCTATTCTAGTGGATACCATGTGCCAGCGCGGGTACCTCATGGCTGTGTCGCGCACCGGCATTAACCGCTCTGCCATGTCCGGTCCCCTGATGCGCTGCTCCTTCGAGGAGACGGTGAAGGTCTTGATGGCGGCGGCGGCCTTTGGTGAGTGCGATCCGGTCAAGGGCGTCTCAGCGAATCTGATCCTTGGCAACCAAGCTCGTGCGGGCACGGGCTTGTTTGATGTGATCTTAAACATGAGCCTGCTGCAGCGGGCGGTGGCACAGGAGGTGGCTGTGGCGCCGGGGAAGAATGTGAATGTGTACCACGGCCCCGACTCTGTTCTGGATGTCGCGTCCGTTGCTCCTGCTTTTAAGGGAGTCGACGCCACGCCGCTGGTGAACGCGGGCAGCGAACTGGATGCCGGAGCGAGCTCGATGGCTCCAGTGACGGGCCAGTCGATGCTCTACGGCGCCAGTGTGGACGTGAGTATGGTACACCCCAGCCAGCTGTACGTGAACAATGCGTTTGGAGAGCCCTCCTCCAAGTTCCACAGTTTGCAGTCCTCCGCCAGCGTGTACCAGCCTCTTCAGTCCTCCATGCTCCCAGAGAACGTTTCCGCCTCTTCCTCCTCGCTCCCGAGTGAGGGCTACGAGATGCCGTCGTCGTACCATCTGCATTCAGACTCAGTTCCACTCGAGTCTGCCGTACTTGGGGACGGGCACTCCAACACCGCCACCGACGCACCGTTTTCCGCCTCGTACTTCAGCTTCACGGGTGGAAAGGCACCAGTGCCTGCTCCCGACGGCAGCACCTCGCACGCCAGCGTGCCGTACTACGGGTATTCGTCGAACATCCCGCAGCCCTCGACGGCCCCCCGGTTCTCTCAAATGGCTGACGGCGAAGAGGAAGAGCCACAGCAGTAGTCGTGTCATCGCTCCAGACCAACAACAGAGAGAGAGAAAGAAACTCTCTCGAGTACTGGGAAAGCACTCCACGTGTGGTTCAGTAATCGGCGATACACTGGAGCACGCACTTGTACATTCTCCAGCACCAAGCATAAAAGAGAAAACACATATATATCAAGAATCGTCGAAAAAAAAACTAATTAAAAGAAAATATTGTCGTGCGGGGATAGTATTAATAATTAAGAGAAGCACCTCCACCGTTTTCGCATGAAATTGAACAAAAAAGAAGAAGAAACGTCTTACTTTTTCTCTTCTCTTAATGCCTTCCCTGGAACTATATATGTACTAAAATGCTCAATGATGCTTGCACGTTCCAGTTTTTCAAAACTTGTATCGTTCACTTGCCTTCTTTTGTTTATTTGTTGGTGTTTTTTCTTGTCTCAGTGGATTTTTAGTATTTGGATTAGCTGAAGGGGTGTAGCGGCCACTGAATTGTACTCTGGACTTCCTTTACATTAGCATTGGAAATTCTGGTTCTACGCTGATAAAATCCATAATATCCATTCAAGCACTCTGACCGGCGTCAAGAGTAGGCCCTTGAAGAATAGCTTCTTCTTTATTATATTTTTTTAACGCTCTGTATCTTGAGTCAAGTTCTACCACGGAAGTTTAACGCAAGTTTAATTAGACCCAATTTATTTATTTTTTGGATACATTTATTCGATAGAGTTTATTAATCGTATATTGTCCTTGTGTTATAATGGATATACAACAGCAGTTGTTCCGCATACCAGATGGCGTGTTTATCTCTCTGGGTCTCTCGTGGAGCTTTCACGGTCAATCTCCTGCGGACCTGGATCTCTCCGCAGTGTCCTTCGCCAAGGATGGACGATTTCTAGACGTGGTGTACTTCAACCACCCCATGCCCTCCACCGGTATCGATGCTGAGATTCTCCGCCGGCAGTACGTGTTGCAGCCGAACGAATTGCCGTACATGTTCCTGAGTGGGGACAGCCGGACCGGTGGGGAGGAAGAAAATAGAGTGATGCAGCTGAACGAGACGAGTCGTCCCCCACGGACTTCCTCCTCGGTGCCCTACAACCCCAGTGAGGAGACGCCCAAGGGCCACCGGACGCACAACAAGACGCACGATAAAATTATGGCCGACACCACCCATTTCTTCGACCAGATGTACATCAGAGAGACGTTTGGACGCCATGCGGTTCCTCTGTTCCACAAGGACTCGCCCGTGACACCCGCACACGCCAATCTCACTCTGGCGGCGGGGCAGCGCCGGCCCCTTTCAGATGAGTCGATTGTGCTGCACATGGCGAAGATACCTTCTGAGGCGGAGTACATCTTTATTTGTGTTTCCAGCTATACCGGCTTAAGCTTCAGCCGGCTGGAGAGGGTGAAGCTTGTCCTGATCGATGAGACCCACCAGCGCTGCATCGGTGAGCTCGACCTCCAGCATGCCACGGGCAGTGGAACCGGCAATCTAGCAGCCTGTCTGATGCGTGTCCCCGGGCCATCACAAAACCTTGAGTCTGGCGCGACGGCTGGCCGCGCCGCGAGTCTCCCGCCCCTGCACACACACCTTTGGGACTTTCGTGAGCTGAATATTCGCGCCTCCGGGTACACCTTTGTCGATCTACTGTCTTTGATGCTGAACATCATGGGCATTCCCTCGCACTCCCATAGCGACGTGCTCCGCCGGGTGCCGAACTACTCCCTCGTGAAGAGCTCCCCGTGGCGCTGCACGGACGAAGACACAGAGGAGAGCGACCGCTCAAACCTGGAGGCGGGGCGAAGGCACAGTCTCCATCGCCAAAACTCTCACGTCCACAGCC
Source organism: Vickermania spadyakhi (assembly GCA_030849815.1). Lineage (NCBI taxonomy): Eukaryota > Euglenozoa > Kinetoplastea > Trypanosomatida > Trypanosomatidae > Vickermania > Vickermania spadyakhi. Next base: position 20,708 of record JASAOA010001763.1, read on the forward strand.
TGAGCGGGACGCCGCGCACCGCCTCACGTGCGTTGTCCAGCGCACGCGAGGGTTCTGTGCACATATCTGTGGCGGGCACCGCTTCGCATGAGGGGATGGCCGAGGAGGAGGAGAGGGACGAGCTGCTCGCCGATCTGCGGTTTGGATTGGGCTGGGTGGGCGAGCACGACCTCGATGCCTTCCTGGTGATGGTCGATGAGCAGAACGATCATGTCGCGCATCTTCATCCCAAAGTGCGCCGCACGCTCTCCGCCACTGCCCGGCGCCACCTCGGCTGCCAGCACTCTGGCGACTGCCGGTGCGCCATTGGGCAGAGCGGAGACAGTGAGAGCATCGATGTCCTCGCCTATGCGCTGCCGAAAGAGGCGCAGACGATAGTCTTGGGGGCCACTCTCACCAACAGCTTCCCCTCTGGTGCGGGGAACCTCGCCGCCTCATCGACGTCCAGGCAGAACGCCCCACAGTCCATTGTGGACGTCCCAGGGCTGTATCTACGCCTGCAGAACCGCACTCTCAACAACCCGTACGCTGCCGAGGTGGACCGGTGGGACATCTATCGGGAGACGCGGCTCGTGGATAGCGCCATACACGACGGCGGTGTGCGGGGCCTCTGTCTAAGCGGCAGTACCGCCGAGGAAGCTTTGGCCCGAGAAGGGGTTTCGTCCGAGGCAGCGCATCGCATCTCCACAGCGCAGTCGAAACGCATTCGCACAGTACTTCTGGGGGCGCTGGTGCGCGTGGGCGAGGTAGCGCTGCGAGACCTCTTTCCTGAGGGCCGCTCGGTGTCGGAGGCGCTGTCGCTCACTCCTACACCCCGCACGGGGCCGCAGACACAGAACGTTTCGAGAGAGGCTGCCGAAACCTCACTGACGACAGAGCGCCAGATGTGGCTGCTGCACCAGACGCGCGTGCCGCAGTTTGTGTACGTTCCACTGCGGCATCTCGTACCCGTTGACCCGGAGCACACGTCCTTTGCAGGCGTCATCGCCTACGTGGAAGCGGTGGCGGCGGTTCTGGCCGCAAAGATGACCCACCCGTCACCCAACTGCCGCACCCCGTCGCTGCGGGCGTTTCGACTGGCCTTGGAGGAGACGGGTTGGGACCAAGCCGCGGGGCTGCGGTTCGACTTTGTGGAGGTGATCGAGCTCCAGCCGCGGCTCCCGAATCAGTTTCGGTGCCACGGAGAGGTGTGGGTGCACGGCGCCGGGCCGGAACGCGCGATGCTGCAACTCACGAACAAGAACAACAACCTCTATTCGGATAGCAAAGCGGGCGGGTCTCAGCGAGGCAAGAACCAGCGACCGCCAAACCTTCCGTTCCAGACCTCCTTCCTGACCAGCGTTGAGAACCTCACCTGGGGAACCAGCAGCTCCACCTGGTTCGTCGTCCGCGGGTACGACCGGCTGCGGGTGACGCTCTTCTCCCGTGCCGCGTTTGGGGTGGCGGATATCCGACTGCTCGACTACGGAGAGCTGCTCGGCTACAGCGGGCTCCACCGTGGCCGCTCCGCATCGTCGAAGCGACGCAACGCGAACTCGGAGGAGCTCACAGTAGAGCTGAACTGCGGCCAGCCAGCCCCAGGGACATCGTCTAAAGCGAAGGCAGTGGTAAAGGTGCGACTGACGTGTGTTCCCATCGAAGAATGCTTTCGGCACATGCAGCAGCGAGCGGCAGAGGTCGTGGAGAAGAACACGCACCACGCCATGGCGGTGGAGAACCAGTTCAACGACAGACAACGGCAGAGCTTCAACTGGTGCGCTGCTGTTTAAGGAAAAATGTGGTGTTCGTTTTTTTTTTTTTCAGTTTGTCTTGATTTAGATACTCTTCGTGATTTTGTGTGGAAGCGGAATGGGCGAAGGTCGAGAATAGAAATAGAACCGCTGGTGAAAACTGGCCTTGCCCTTCGATGCGGACTTGATGCGATGTGCTGCCTGACAACACCAATAGAATGCAAACCAAAAGGAAAAGAAATCAACATGAAAAGTTAAAATTAGAATGGAAGCACAACACGCTTTTTTATGATGGAATGAATACAGAAATCAGAAAATAAATCTTGTTTTCGTTTATATCCTTTCAATACAGCCTCGTGGAAGTCCTCACTTCACCTACTGTGAAAAGTGTCCTGTTGTCTCTATTAGCCGTCCCCTATTGGTGTTGAGTTCTTTTTTTTTCTTTTCTTTTTTTTGTTTCCTTCAGACTAATTCTTAGTCCTTGGGATCCTTGTAAACACTTTGCTGAGTTGTGCTGCTCACCTCCTTTGTGATAAAACGGTGGACATTTACTGCCAAACTGCATTTTGCTCATTTCTTTCTTCTTTTCTTTTTTCTGTACTTTTGTCATTGAAGGTTTACTCTGTCCATGCTCTGCAGCACTGCAGTGAAGTTGGGCGTCATCCACATTGCAAGGAAAGCTGAACTGAAGACACAAGGTTGAGGGTTTAGTAGGACCACTCGCAGGCATCATTGTGTCTATCTATTGGAAGATAGACATTGGATTGTCCACATTAGCATTCATATTTTGTACATTTGCTTTACCCTTCACCCCCTTCTTATTCTGCTCATCCCGCTTAAGATCTTCTTAATTCGGCACAGATAGGAGTCGTGAAAACGTATTTATTCTTTTAGTATCATCGATTCTTCATTTCTTTAATTTTTTACCACTCTGTTGTTGTATCCATCATTCCTTTCGCACTATCCGCGCATCATAATTTCTTTTTCCCCTCGTATATTTACAGGCATCTTCTTTTTTTCTTGGACGGGTTACGGGCGACTATCCTTTGCTTCTCCCCTGCATTTTGAATAAACCCGAGTTTCTCGGAATATTCTTCGTGATTCCCAACGACCTGCTGTACCATTCATTTTTGTACTCTACCACACCAGAGGACTTTTCCGCTCCTTCGCGTTACATCCGCATTCGTACCCTATTACCCTGTGTGTGAGCAGGTCTTTAGAGATCTTCTCTCTCGTTTGAAATGTACTTTACCTACGCGGAGAAGAAAGGCGCGCTCTTCACGGGGTGGACCACTCGTGAAGTCGCGTTCGACTGCAGCCGCCGGTACCTGTACTACTCGGAGGAAGTCAAAGAGGACCAGGTGGTGCCCTGCTCCGGCCCCCCGATCATCACCGCCGAGGTGGGAGCAGTGAACAGCAGGGGCGCTGGCTCCGGGTCGGACGAGGGTTCTTCGCCGCTGGCCAATCCGTTGGGCTTCTCCTCCTCTGTGCGGCTCCCCACTCGAAGCCCCATTCCATTCCCTACGGCTCCATCGGCCCCGCACGACCCAACGCTCGTCACGTGGAAAACAAAGATAAAGGTGGATGGAATTTCGTGTGCCGCGCACGCGCAGGAGTTCAAGATTTATGACCCGTACGTGAAGGAATGCGACTTCTATCAAATGGAGATCCTCGGTGAGAAGCGACCCATGGTGAAGAACGAGATCCCGCCCCCGGAGCCGCTGCTGTGCCCCTCCAGCGGGCTCGCCGGCATGCCCGGGCGGTGCACGTTGGACAACGAGGAGTTCATCCGCGATCCGTTTTTCCAACGTGAGCTGTTCGAGGCACTGAAGACGCTGTTCATCAACATTCGCATTGATCAGGAGACCGCGGCGGCTCGTGAGGGTCGACCGCCGCCCGTGAAGTCCGACATCCGCACACTTGTCTCTCCGAGGAAAGGGAGTGCTGGGGTGATTGGGAGCGAACGGATCTCGATCTTGCTCCGTTTCCGCACAGAGTATGAGTTTCGACGCGTGCTGTTTGTCATCAAGAGTGTCCTCGGCTACGACAAGCTCGCCACTCGACCGTACCGTGGTTTCCCGCCTTACGACCCTCGCAATGGCATTGTGCTGGCCCACATCCCGCTGTACAAGTGGCACACGTTCAAGAATTTACAGAAGTCCCCGATTTACTCCTTTGTACGTGGAGACCTCATTGGCAGGAGTCCGAGCAACCGTAAGACGGTGGTGCTGCTCAAAGGCGGCTTCTTGTGCGTGACGCACGATACCGCGATGGTGCTTCGTGACGAGGGTGGAGCCTATTGCGAAGTTCGTCTGCAGCACGTCGAACACTTTCGATATAACTACTTGTGCTCTCACCCCTACCTCGCCTTCATCTCCGACGTCGGCCACTCCGACGTCATTTTCGTTCCGTCACCGCCTCTGTTCGGTCACGACAGCATTTCGAGGTTCAACGCACGTGAGGAGGTGATCCGTGTGCACCGTATTGTGTATGAAACGTGCTTCTGCTCTCAGGATATCCGGCGCGTCATCAAGATCGAGGAGGTCGAGGCCCGTAACGTGAACCGTTTTGTGGAGGAGCTCATCGCGGAATTTGACTGTGTTCGGGTGGACGTTCTGGACTCCCACGCGCCGTACTCTGTCGCGGACGTGTATCTCCCTGCAGTATGGGAGTCCGCGGCAGCGAACTCGAGGCGAATGCGGACGCACTCCATGCAGCGTGAATCTGCCATTCCTCTGTACGGCAATCACACCAACCAGGTCTTGACGGGTGAACAGATCGAGGCCCTTCAGCGTCGACTGGAGGCGGAGCCCCGCCCGCCGAACGAGATTGTGGGCATCTCCTACGAGCAGGCGGAGCAGCTGGTCCGGGAGCCCCACACAGCTGTGAGCCGGGGCCGCACCACGAGCATTTTGAGCTTCTCTTTCCAGTCAGAGGCCAACAGTGAGTGCAGTAACCCTCTTCCGTCGTACGCCGATGAAAACGCGTGTTACATCTCTCACAGCCAGTTCTCCGACAGGGCGGAGGAGGAGGCCGCGTCGTAAGACCAACTTTTGTCTTCGAATGAAATCAATTTAATCGCGTGGTGTCTCCTCCGCTGTCTCTCTCTCTCTCTCTCAGCCATTTATAGCTGTGGATAGCATGGTGACCATTCGCGGAACGTTTAGCGTAAATGTTGGTCGAGTAAGAAGATAGCGTCAGCGATTACAGGAAAACTAAAATTACTGCGGCGTTTCACTGAAACGGATCAACAATAATAATAATAATAATAATGATAATGATGATTGAACGAGCAGAAAGAGAACCGAAATCAGACCAACAAAATATAATAAATAACATGGAAAAAAAGGTGGATTTATATCACAGGTGACATAAGGTAAATCAAACAACAAAAAGAACCGCGCGAGATACGACTGTGTTAGTAACGTTAGGGTTTACTTGTGTAGCTGGTCCACAGTTCGTAATGGACCCAGAAAATGGTGGCATAAATGACGCCACTCGCTAATGCTGTCCATGTGGAGCGCCAAAACCTCTTCGTTAATACTTCTCATAGCGGGAGGGAGCCGTCCACCTCATTTGGTGTGAAGACTTCTATTCGGGCTGTACAAATGTGTTTCCTTGACCGACACTTTTTTTTTGTTTTTGGAAGAGGAAGGAGAAGAAGTGCCGTGTGGTTCTTCCGTATTTGTGAAGAGAGTGCCTATCCATACGGTGCAGAACAGTCTGTGGTGGCAAACCTCGCCATTCACGTGCGAGTGGAAATCGTTGGTACTGCATTGAACCCGTCCAAAAGAACCGGAGAGGTGACACATTCGGAGATTGTTTTCCTAATGCTTTGAGTGTTGGAATGAATATGCTAAATATGCCCATTGGTTTTATTCACTGGGGTGATTAATGGAGATATCTGCATGGCAATGTGCGATTCGATCTCCTTCACACTATCTTTTCTTTTTCTTTCTGCTTTTCTTTTGTTAGCTTTGGTTTGTTAGTTAGTTTTCTTTTTTCACATTGCATCTGATTTTATCTTTATATTTCGTAAAAAACGTACTTTCGATAGTTTTTACGTAGTTAGGATTAGTTATAGGTTACACTTTACCCGATTCATTTTTACATGTGTGTTCATTTTAGAGGAATTGACTCCGTGTTTGGACACTATCCGACTCATTTTTGACCATATATTTGTATTATTTTTTCCTTGTTTGAGCATTAAACGATTTCTCTCGCCCAGTGTCGATTCGTTAACGTACGAACACTTGGAAAACGAGCCTTAACTTACCCGCGTTATTCCCCTTTTTAGTTCTTCTTTTTTATTTTTTACCGACTTTTTTTCTTCCGTTTCAGCAGACAAACAAACAGCAATACTCCTCCACCACTCACAGCAGATTGTGACCCTAGTACTGAGGCTGCTTTTATCGGCACACGCACACACATTCCCTCTGGTTGTTGTGAAACACATTTCGTTACCGTAGAAACTGGAGTCACGATTGATTAACCCTCTCATGTATTTCACTGCCGCTGAAAAACACAACAGCGGTTTCTTTAGCTCCTGGACACCAGTGATCGTAGCCTTTGATGTCACGAGACGATATCTGTATTGCAGTGCCGCGCTCTCGAGCCCCTCCTCGAACACTCGGCCGGAGCAGCTACAGTGGAAGAGTAAACTGAAGCTCCGGCAGGCGGTGGGGGCCTGCTCTCACCTCACGCTCAACATTCAGGAGGACTGGGTGAAGGAGAGGCAGTTCTACGAGGTGGAGATCCTCGGTGAGAAGCGACCTATGGTGAAGAACGAGATCCCGCCCCCAGAGCCGCTGCTGTGCCCCTCCAGCGGGCTCGCCGGCACGCCGGAGCGCTTCCGCTTAGACAACGAGGAGTTCATCCGCGATCCGTTTTTTCTGAAGGAGCTGCACGAGGCGCTGCTGAACACCTTCGTGAACTTGCGCTTAGTGCGCGAGGCGTCGGAGGGCCCTGCGAGTTCTCCAACTACTGAAGGGCGACGGCCATTTCGAACCATGGAGTCCCCCACAACACAGCAGCATCCCTCTTTCGGTGAGGCGTTGGTCACTGGAAGCTCCTCCAGCCGCATCTTTGACACGGAGCAGAGAGATCTGCTGCGTTTCAGCAACCTCAGTGATTACCGGCGCTTTGTGTTTGTGGTGCAGTGGGTGTTGAGCTTTGACAAGCTCATGCCCTCGCCGCATCTCGGCTATCCGCCCTACGACCCCCGCAACGGAGTCGTCCTCGCTGCGGTGCCATTGTACCTCTGGCGTTGGTACCACCAGCTGGAGCGACTCGCACTATACTTTTGCGGTTCGGGAGATTTGGTGAAGGACTCCAATAAACGAACCGGCTCACGCAACGGGCACCTGTGCATTGTGGAGAGTGTGCTGTTCTTTCTACACTCCAGCTCAGGGGAGTCGAAGCCCTGCGCGAATGCACGGCTCCGCCTACACCACATCCAGCGCGTGTGCTACTCCACCAGGTCGTGCCGCCAGCCCTGCGTTGCGTTCCTGAGCGAGGCCGATGGGGACCTTTTTTTCATGCCGAAGCGCCAGCATATTGGCAATGCGGTGGAGCACATGTTTTCGGAAGGCGTGCTTGGCCTCACCGCTGTTGAGAACTCCAGCACGGCGTCGACGCGCTCCACTTCCTTTGATGGTCAGTGGGCGACACGGGAGGTGCTGCACATTGTGAGTATCATTCGAGATCTGTGTTTCTCGTCCATCGAGACCAACCCTGTGATCCCTGTCGAGTGCATTGAGGCGAGCACGGTGTCGGAGTTCTTAGAGGAGGTGAAGCGACGTGCGGGGCGGCCCGTGACTGTGCGCGATGGGAAGATGGTGATTCGGGATATGAAGGAGCTGACACAGATCTGGGCCGAGTTCCGTGAGCGTGTTCGGGAACTACGAAACCTGTCGAACGGTTCCTCAGTTGCTACAGGGGCCACCGCTGCAGTGCCCATCTATGAAAACCACACGAACAACATTCCACTCACCGTAGAGCAGTTGCGTGAGATGCAGTCTGCAGTGGAGCAGGACAGACGCCGACGTCGTGGGGTGCGAAGAGGTGACTTTCAAGGTCAAGGCGGTATTATTGGGTTCACGCTGGAAGGGATCGCCGAACAGAGTGACCCCGTTGAGAGGAGAGGCGAGCTAGCTAGAGGTACCGGTGGGTCACTCCCGCCGCAGGTCAGCCACGGAAACAGTCTCCGCAGCAGCTCCGTATCGTCTCGTTCGGACTCCTTGCCGAGCTTTGTGGATCAGGAAGCCGTTTACAGCTCCTGCGCGGCGACCCTTTAGCGTCAAAACGGAAAACTCTTTCTTCATTAATATATATATATATATATATAGATGCGTAGAGGTCAAACTTTTAGCATTGTTGGGAAACTGATCGGAGAGGAGAAGACAAATGAACATTTAAATGGGCCTTGGGCGCAGAAGAAAGGTTAGAAGTTGTATGCTAACATTCAACTTTTAAGTCTTGCAGTGTCGTTCTACTTGTGTTTTTATCCGGTTCAATTCTCCTACTGACATATATTTGTCTTTTTCATGATCGTTCTCGAGCTCCTCAACCTGAGCGCCAGCTGAGCAATGATATCTATTGGCTTTGATGGATGATTCGACCGAAGCGTTCAACAACTATTTTTACGTTTGCCGCTCTTTCCGCTCGTTGTTGTTTGTGCTCCATTAAAAGAAAAATGTGAACTAGATGATTCCTCTTTTGTTTTTGACTTATTTTGCGGTTTCTCTTCTTTGAAAGGTTCTCTGAGCACTTACCTCAGCTCCCATCTATTCCTAAAGTTGACGAGTAGTAGTTTACTTCGTTAAACTACTACTCACTGTATATCTACATATATACATATTTTTGGCGTTGCATCGACTAGAAACTTCACAGTATATCTTCACGCCGTTGTTCTTTTGAACCCTTTATTCCGATCCCTTATGTTTTTCTGTTCAGCTCAAAGAAGTGGAGGTAGTTTCATCGAGACGTGGAAGCCAGTGATCGTAGCCTTTGATGTCACGAGACGATATCTGTATTGCAGTGCCGCGCTCTCGAGCCCCTCCTCGAACACACGGCCGGAGCAGCTACAGTGGAAGAGTAAACTGAAGCTCCGGCAGGCGGTGGGGGCCTGCTCTCACCTCACGCTCAACATTCAGGAGAACCGGGTGAAGGAGAGGCAGTTCTACGAGGTGGAGATCCTCGGTGAGAAGCGACCCATGGTGAAGAACGAGATTCCGCCCCCAGAGCCGCTGCTGTGCCCCTCCAGCGGGCTCGCCGGCACGCCGGAGCGCTTCCGCTTAGACAACGAGGAGTTCATCCGTGATCCGTTTTTTCTGAAGGAGCTGCACGAGGCGCTGCTGAACACCTTTGTGAACCTCCGTCTGGCACGCGAACCTAATGGTATCACTAGCTCCCCTAATGGGGATGTGTTTCACACGATAGACTCACCGAAAGTCCGACAAGGATGGTGCGGGCTTAGTTTTAGCGCTGCTGCGAAGGTCGACGCGACAGACGAACTCCTTCGATTTCAGAATTTTTATGAGTACCGCCGCTTTATGTTTGTGGTATTGACCGTCCTGAGCCACGATAAGCTGATGCCGCCCCCCCACATGGGCTATCCGCCGTACGACCCCCGCAACGGTGTGGTGCTTTCACCCCTCCCACTGTACCTCTGGCGCTGGTACCATGAGCTGGAGCGCCAGGCACTGTACTTCTGCGGCCCTGGGGACCTCATTCGCAAGGTGAACTCGTCGCGTCACTCTAAAGATGGCAAGGGTGTTCGTGGAGGACACCTCTGCGTGCTGGACACGAAAGTGTTTTTTCTGCACGGAAGTGATGGCGATCGAAAGCCGTACATTGTGGCGATTAGTGATTTACACCAGATTCGCCGGGTATACTTCAACAGCGGCGAGAGTCCGCCCTGTGTGATTCTGATGGGGGACGCAGACGGGGACATCCTGTTCATGCCTCAGCGACAGCGGATGGGAGCGCTGCTGGAAAACGTCTTTCCTCCTGCGGCACTGGGGATGACGGAGGCGGAGGCAGCGACGTCGACGAGTTTCGACTGCCCAAGCCTTCTGTGGGCGACACGGGAGGTGCTGCACATTGTGAGTATCATTCGAGATCTGTGTCTCTCGTCCATCGAGACCCACCCTGTGATCCCTGTCGAGTGCATTGAGGCGAGCACAGTGTCGGAGTTCGTGCAGGAGGTGAAGCGACGGGCAGGTCGTGGCCTTCGATCCAATTATAGTAGGCAGAACACCCCACAAACTAAAACGGTGCCGGCCATCTGGGCCGAGTTCCGTGAGCGTGTTCGGGAACTACGAAACCTGTCGAACGGCTCCTCAGTTGCTACAGGGGCCACCGCTGCAGTGCCCATCTATGAGAACCACACGAACAACATTCCACTCACCGTAGAGCAGTTGCGTGAGATGCAGTCTGCAGTGGAGCAGGACAGACGCCGACGTCGTGGGGTGCGAAGAGGTGACTTTCAAGGTCAAGGCGGTATTATTGGGTTCACGCTGGAAGGGATCGCCGAAGAGAGTGCACGACAACAGATCTCTCGAACGGAGTCGAGTGTGCAGATCCGCAACCCAGCTTCTTCTCAGAATCCTCTGGCATGTCCATGGACCAACGTGAGCCCCACGAGCAGTCGCAGCAGCTCGTTGTCCTTGGATTCTTCTCCGAGTTATGTGGATCAGGAAGCCGTGTACTTCACTCAGGCCCCTGCTAGCTGCCATGTTCACATGGATGAGTGATGTCAAGTCTTCTCTCGGTGTGGAAGTGGTCGTGTAAACGGTTGGTGGAGATTTCTGCCTTCATACCAACGCTATTGTCTTCTCTCTTTTTTTTTGTTAGACGAGTAATGGTCAAGGGGTTCTATTATATGTATTGTTTGGTTTCGATTTAGCGTTTTCTTCTTCTCCTTATACTTTTAGGTAAACGTTTCTTGTTTTAGCTTGGAAATAGGATTGTTTGTAGTTTGGGTGTAGCTGGGAGACGCCCCCCTCCAAAGTGTGTGCGGGATGAGTGCATCCAAATTGATACTTGTCGTATGATGGCTTTCCTTAGTCGGAGATGAAAAATCTTGTATCGCGAATGAGTTTTTTAAAAAAATTAAATATGATCTGGGCATTCACTTCTAAAAGATACGGTATCGAGAAGAAGGAGGCACTTTACTAACACTCTTGCGGATGGTTTCTCTTTTTGTTTGGGAGAGTTCCACCTTTGAGACTCCGCAAAACGCATAAGTTGAGAAGTGGATTGGCTCTTTTTTCGCTCCTTTTTTTTAATTTATTTAAGCACATTCACTTTTTTTTCTTCTCTTTTATTTTGACTTTAATGTATTCATCAAATTTACAAAAAAGTGTTACATTCAGTCATTTGATCGAACTCCGTGCAAATGTTTATTTGTCCCGCAGAGTTATCGGTGGGCGGTTTCTTTGATGCCTGGAAGCCTGTCGCCATGGGATTGGACGTCACAAGGCGGTACTTGTACATCAGTGAGCCACTTCCCCATGGCCAGTCCTCCTCGCCACCACCCCCTCACCAACTCCTATGGAAGTCCAAGATGAAACTGGAGCAGGTGCGCTCTGTCTTCCAGCAGTTTCTGCTCTCCGTTGGCGACCTCAGGGTCCATGAGTGGCAGTTCTACGAGGTGGAGATCCTCGGTGAGAAGCGACCCATGGTGAAGAACGAGATCCCGCCCCCGGAGCCGCTGCTGTGCCCCTCCAGCGGGCTCGCCGGCACGCCGGAGCGCTTCCGCTTAGACAACGAGGAGTTCATCCGCGATCCTTTTTTTCTGAAGGAGCTGCACGAGGCGCTGCTGAACACCTTCGTGAACCTCCGTCTGGCACGTGAACCTAATGGTATCACTAGTGGATCAAGTCCGCGGCGTGGCGGCACTCTTTCCTCCCCTGTGGGAAAGTCCGGGAGGCTCTCGGGTATCTGGAGCCCCAAATGGGTGGCGCAGGTAGCGTCGCTGCTGCGCTTCAGCTCCTTCTCCGATCTGAGGCGGTTTTTGTACGTCACAACGACCGTCCTGAGCTACGATAAGTTGATGCCTCCCCCCCACATGGGCTATCCGCCATACGACCCCCGCAACGGTGTGGTGCTTTCCCCCCTCCCACTGTACCTCTGGCGCTGGTACCATGAGCTGGAGCGTCAGGCACTGTACTTCTGCGGCCCTGGCTCTCTACTGCGAGAGATAAACAGCGAAGAGGGAGGGAAAGGGTTTCGCGGTGGTCACCTCTGCATTGTCGAGAAAAACCTCTTCTTTCTGCACGCCCCTGGAGAGGGGAGGCCGTCGATGTACTCCTTGATCGATGTGCGACGTCTTCAACGGGTGTGCTACAGCGGGCGCTCCTCGCGGCAGCCGTGTATCATCTTCTTGACTGAGACGTCCGGCGACAGCGTCTTCATACCTCAGCGGCAGCGGATCGGCTCTTCTCTGAAGCGCGTTTTATCGGCAAAGCGCTACGCTCCGGCCGCCTTGCCGAGAACCAACGAGTCGGTGAGTGAAGATCGTCAGTGGGCGATACGGGAGGTGCTGCACATTGTGAGTATCATTCGAGATCTGTGTCTCTCGTCCATCGAGACCCAACCTGTGATCCCTGTCGAGTGCATTGAGGCGAGCACGGTGCCCGAGTTTCTAGAGGAGGTGAAGCGGCGTGCGGGGCGGTCGATGCGCACGGACGTGAAGAAACGACAGTGCTTGAAGACCTCTCTGGAACTGCCGGCGGTGTGGGCGGCGTACCGCAGCGTGGCAGCAGCGCTTCGACTGCTGATCCGTGAGGGATCGGCGCAGCACGGGAGCCAAGGGGAGGGGGCCACCGCTGCTGTGCCCATCTATGCGAACAACGCCAACCATGTACCGTTCACCGCAGAGCAGGTGAGAGAGTTGCAGGCGGCAGTGGAGCTCGGCCGTCATCGCCGCCGAGGTGTGTTCGCTGGCCGTTTTCGTGGTGAAGGGGGTATTATGGGGTTCACGCTGGATGGATCCGAGCCTGGGGGGAGCAGCGAGTCCAGCGACCGGCAGGCGGCGAGGTCCGTGAGTTCTGGAGGAGTGGCGAGGTCATACTGTTCGACGGAGTCGCTGCCTAGCTTCGCGGTCCCAGGGGCAGAGTACCTCACCGTCGGACTGCCGCACGGAGGGGGTTCCAGCGCTTTCCTCACTAACGTGCTGTACTGAAGAATCCTCGAAACATGGAGGACTACGCGTATCGACATTGACGTCGTGTGGCGGAGCATTCATTCCACGTAAAGATTATGGACATTTTATTACAATTCTTATTCTTTTTCTTATTCTTATTCTTTGTATTATATTTATCTGTTTTTCTATATTTTTATGTATCTGGATGTATTTCTCTCTGTATCTTTGACCACAGTAGAATATACACAGTGGTGATAGGGTGGTACTTGCTACTGTTTTTACTGGAATAATAATGTATATTCGCCTACGTGGTTTCATTCAGCTTATTTCTTATTTCTTTTCAACCAAATGTTTTTAAATATATATATTTTTTTTTGGATCTTGTGAAATGAATGAAGAGAGAGTAGAGAGAAGAGACGATGAAGAAAGTAGTGAATAATGTTTCATTATTTGTCGGCAAATAAATATGCTTTGCGCTGGTTTCTTTTTCCTCATTTTCTTTCGCACGTTTTTTCTAATGATATACAGAGGTTACAATCAAAGTGTTACTTACACTTTTTACATTTTATATATATATATATTTATATATATATAATTATTATTAAAGAAAAATCGTTATATAATTATTTATATATATATATATATATTAATGATGCTCCATTCTTTATATTTATGTATATATATATGTTGTCTTACTTTACGAGGTAAATTCCCAGTTCATCGGAAACAGAGAAGTTGAATGTCTTTTTCTACATTAATTTGTCAGTTTCAAGGCTGCCGAGGACGATTTTTTTTGAGTTGTGAATGAACGCCACTTACGCGCGGACGATCTGCAGACGAGCGAAGACACGCGACGAGGCCAACGGGCCGCTGACGTGAAGCGGTGTTTTCTCTTCTCTTTTGTTTCACAACACAACGCTGCGTCGTCTTGAATGAAGTATCGTGCGGAATTGCATGTGTGGATCACTGGGCGTGAGGGTGAAGGAAGCTGCTGGATGGACTTCGGTGAGCTTTACAGCGAAAGAACGCCCGGATGATGAAATTGTTTTCTTAATGAAGCGATGGAGGTCTGGGCTTTTCTTTCTCCGTTTCTTGCTTGTTATTGTTTTTAAATCCTTTGATGTGCTTTACAAATAGTAATACAGTTATGAAGAAGAAAACAAGGAGTGTTTTGGAGCTTAACGGCAAGTGAACCTCTCCTTAACGATTCACTAGGGAGAGCAAATCAGCTGCTAGAGATAATCTGTTCATTTTTTTCTGATATCCTTAGCAACAGTGGTTTTGAACAGTTGATCAGTGCTCCAGGAAGCAGGTAGGGTATTCAGAGGATCAAACTGTGAGATACCAGTAGGGTGCAGTACACCCTAGCCCCTTCACAGTAGCGGAGGTACAACAGTACGACGAGGCGTGGAAGATGGCTGTGCAAAATGTCGTTTTAAGAAAGTACACGTGATGAAAAAAGTACTGTGTCTAAAAGGAGCCACCTCAAATATTTATGGCTGTTGACCCATCGAAAGCAGAAAGGAATCGATGAAGTTCTTCCTGCAATTTTCTGTTTTATGCCTGCATTCATCACTGGATTGCTGTTTTGTGCCTGTATTCATCACTAGAATCACTTTCTCTTGCATCTTTTCTTCATTGTTTTTCTAGTGATTTTATTTAAAAGTATTGAAGTGTCTCTTCTAGGTACGAAGACGGCGTTCAAAAAAAATTCTGGTTACTTTTAATATTTTCCCTCTATTTTTTATTTTTGGTAGAAGTGTGCTCTAAATAAAAGAATTTCATTGCACACGTGATTCTTCAGCCAGATTTACTCTACTCCGAGAGTGTTAGCAGCTGAATTAACGAGTGACGTATTTAGATTTTCATTCATTGCTCCACACTCAGTGGTCCGTGAAACTGATCTCTTAATTCAGTGGTCTACATCTTCAGGAACATTCTCTTTCGTAGTTTAATTTCGTTATATTTTTTTTTGATTAACTTTTTTAGTATGATTTTTTTTTAAAATCTTTGCACCATTACGGACTTTTGGTAAGAAGCCCACTACATTAATATCATCTTTTCTACTTTTATTTTGTCGGTCTTCTTTTGTTACGCATCTCCACACCGCTGTTCCCTTCCTCATGTACTATTGTTACGCGGAGAAGAAGGACTCGGGGCTGTTCCGAAAGTGGCAGGTGCGCATCATCGCCTTTGACACGGTGCGGCGGTACTTGTACTACTCTGCTCCACTGCATTCCAGTGCCGTACCACCTGCGACACCGCGACGAGCAGGGAGTGAGTACAGCTCGATGAATGTGTCACCCGGTCTCGACTGGTTGAGTGGCTCGGCATTCCACTGTCCCAACACGCCAAGCTCGCCCTACACGCTGCATCAGCCCTCTGAGCCAGGTTCGACGACGACGAACGCTAGCCCCTTCACGTCGCACATCTCGTTCGCTGCGCATCCGTCGTCGAGGGAGGACCTCGGGAGCCGCCGCCCTCCTCTGACTTTCGCCGCTGCCTCTGACACTGCGGAGCAGTCGAACCTCTCCATTATCACCTCAGACGAGCTGAACGAGGTGAGCCCCGACAAGTTAACCCACGTGCGCTGGAGCGGAAAGCTAAAGCTGGAAGCCGTCATTCCCATCGCGAAGAAGCAGGAGTGTGTGTGTATCGACAAGGACACCCTTCGGGTGGACCTCCGAGGCTGTCCGAGACCCATTGCGGCTGGAGAGGCGCCGGCCGCCGGCCCGCTGCTGTGCAGCACCGCCGGCCTCTCGGGTGGAGAGGAGCGCTGCGAGCCGGACAACTGGGAGTACATCAAAGACCGCTTTCTGCTCTTGGAGCTGTATCGAAGCTTGACGGAGCAGTTTTCGATGCTGGAGCTGGGCCGACAGACGGCCATGGGGCGGCGCAGTAAGGCAACGAACCTGCAGGGCACCTTGTCCTCTCCGAGAGCCTCTACAGGCCAGCGACGCCCCTCGCTCGATGCCGACTACGTCCCGGCACCGAATCTGGACATTGTTGAGCTGACAGTCCGCTTTCGCAACGAGTATCAGTTTCATCGCTTCCTGTACGTCACATTGACCGTCCTGGGCTATGATGAGCTCACGATTCGACCCTTCTGCGGGTTTCCACCGTACGACCCGCGGAACCAGATCGCGCTCTCCCCTCTTCCGGTCGAGGCGTGGTACCACTTCCGGCGTATGGAAACAGAGATGATTTATTTAATGATCCACGGCAGTGTTCTGGTCACCAATGGACTGCAACAAACCTCGAGCACGACGTCCCCACTGACGATGGATCACGTCTACCTGTGCCTCGCCTACGACGCGGTGCTCATCCTGAAGCCGAACGGCCTGATTCCCATGTGGGCGCGGTGGGAACACGTGGAGGGGGTCCGCTATCAACGATGTGGTCCGCAGCCCTTCGTCGCTTTTCTGTCGACCGGCAACGCCAATGTGGATATTGTGTTCTCGCCGACGGACGTGTGTGGGAAGGCGTCGACCTTTAATGGGATGACCGAGGTGGATCGCATTCACCACATCACACACGACCTCTGCTTCCGCTCTATTGAGGCTCGCCGGGTCATTGACATTCGCGAGGCCGAACAGCCGACACCAGAGGTGTTTCTCCACGCGATGCAGGCCAGCGGCCACTCGATGAACATTGATGTGACCGCCGTCCGCGGGAGGTGCCCCCGCACCCCGGAGCTGTTTTCCTTTCCGTGGCGTGAGGTGCACCGCCTCTCTGCCTCGATGGGTGCCGAGGGTGACCTGGCGATCCCGCTGTACGAGAACTCCCCGCTGACCCCCTTCGCGCTCTCGCCGCGGTCGTGGGAGGAGATCCACCACCATCTGGAGCGCCGGCGCGGCCGCCGGAACTCGACCGGAGGGGACATTGTGGGCATCTCAGAGCGAGAGGTGTTCCGCCTCCTCGAAAGCAGCCGACGGCCGCACGACTCCGACTCCGGCTCCGGCTCCGTGCCGCACTTTCCGCAGGAGCCTCCGCCGCTGCTGGTGCTGCCCACCGCTCCCCGGCAGCGCCACTCCGATCCCACCGCGACGAGCCCGTTCGACTTCTCACGCGACCCCGCGACGACACGGCGCACCGCGGAGGACCCCGATGGCCCGGAGTCGGACCTCGGCATGCGGCAGCGCGATGCAGAGGCAGCGCAGGCGGAGAGCGTGCTCCTCACGAGTGGCTCGCTGAGCAGCCTCACCCACAACAGCGATCTTTACGGCATAGAGGCGGATTACCTGCCCAACGGGAACTCACCGTCGCCGATGTCCAGCGAGATCCCGTCTCACCTTCGAGACTATCACGTTGTCCTTTCCAATTCTAGAGTCTTCGACCTGGGTGCGGGAGGAGATGGACCTGCCGAGTCCTCATAATAACGGAGTCGTGTTACTGGATAGAGACCCAGATATTAGAAGGGCGCTCCATTAATTTCTTTTTTTGGAATAAAGAACGTCGTTCGAAATGACACGATCGGGTTGGTCTAGCCTTCCTCAACTCCTCACCTCACAGCTCCTCATCAATTTAGTTTCTTGCCCTCGCACTTGGGAATCAAATCCACCGAAGATAAGAGAAAGATAATTAGCTGAAAACAAAACAAAAAGAAAAAAACACAAACCGAACCCTCTCAGTTCCCACGGTCGAAGCAATCTTCAATGCGCTTCAAATTCTTTCTTCTGTGTTTCTATGCTTCAGTTGATTTGGTTCTATTGTTCTCTTCTGCCTCTTATGCCTTCAGAACATGGGAAGCCCAAAGCTCTCTCAGTAGTTCATTATTATCATATTGTCTCCTAAAAAAAGATATCACTCTTCAATAGTGAGAAACAGATAATACAACATTTCTATTCGTAGGGCCCTGCTATTGCATTGTATTGATAATAATAATAATAAGTATAAGCACCTTCTCACGTTAGCACAGCGTCGTTGAAGAACTACATAAAAACAACAACAGAGAAACAACGGAACTGACACTGAAGAATAGGACAAAGAAAAAAAGAACACCAACAAAAAGAGAGAAAATAAAAAAATTATATATTACCAGAACATTCATTGATTCCGTCTTTAGTCCATTTATTTAGGGTTAACACTTGCGTCACACACACAGCCTGTCGTTTTTCGCTCGCCGAAAAGTTTTCCAAATCAATCGTACGCCGTTGCCAAAGGAACTGTCGGTGCGGTGGGACTTTGGAACGTGTATAGCTTTCGCTTTCCGAATTCTTTTCGTAGCGGGAACATCGCGATACACTCTTCACCTTATCCAATGTACTTTACACTCGTAGAGAAACAGAACTCCGGACTCCTCGACGGATGGACGCCGCGGTACCTCGCCTTCGACACCTCTCGGCGCTATCTCTACTACTCCGAAAATCTCAAAACCTGCAAGGACTTGCCAGTGAGCTGCCAGACGCTGCGCGCACCTCGTCCGGCGGCACCGCCACATTTGTCGGCAGTCTCCCTCGAAGGATTCGCTGAAAGTCCGAGCGCCATCAGTCCGAGCGTCTCCATCACCCAAACACCGCGGGCCTACGTCAATCCGATGGCGAGCCGCAGCCCGCGATCTGCCGGGCCACACGCCTCTGCGTGGGATCGGTCCAGCGAGCTTCCGGTGTCGCCGGCGCGAGAGGGAGTGTCCTCCACGACGACCGAACCGCTGGAGAGAGGAGAGACGGTGGCGTACAACGACTACCCGGACACCAACGCCCCCGCTAATAACGCCGCTGTCCCACTCGAAAGCCCTCGACTTTCGGTGCCGAACCCCCTCACCGCGTCCACCGAGCTGGGGAATCAGTCGATGACGACTCCGCCGCTCGCCACCTTTCAAGAGGACGTAGGGGACACGCCGGAGGGCGTGGAGACGTTGTCGAGGTCGGGCTATCCCGTGCCCCTCCGGTCGGAAGAGCACGTGGTGGCTCCCTCCTGCCCACGCCAGGGCATGCCACTACCCGTGAAGTGGAAAGCAAAGATTAAGGTCAGCAGCCTCTACGTGTTCGCCAAGTACCGTGCGGTGAAGAGCGCCGATCACCTGTACCAGGTGGAGATCACCGGGGCAACGCGGGACCTCGCCATTGGAGAGGCACCGAGCGACTACCTCCTCTCCCCCAGCAGCAGCTTCGACCACGTTCCGGATTTCTCTCCGGAAAACCGGGAGTCGTGGCTGAAGGATCCCTTCGGGCTCATCGAGCTCTTCGACAGCCTGCGGGACCAGTGCATCGAGCGGCGGAGGCAGCGAGAGCTCGCGGTAGCGCGGCAGAGGCAGCTGAACAAGAACTACCGCCGCACTGAGGACGAGCGTGGCCCCGTCTACGGCACGCTGTGCTCTCCAGTGCAGAAGATAGACTTCCTTTCCTTTAACACCGAGAAGACCGTGGTAGTACGCTTCTCGTGCGAGTACGACTACATACGGTTTCTGTACGTGCTGCAGCTGGTGCTCGGCTACGACCAGTTGGAGCAGAAGCCATTCAAGGGGTACCCGCCCGTCGACCCACGTAACGGGCTTTGCCTCTTCCCCGTACCCGCAGCAGCGCTGCACGGCGTCAACCGTCTGGAGCAGTGTGCGCCGTACCACTTCAGCTTCGGCTGCCTCGTTGGGCGGGATGAGGAGGGGAAGCTGAACATCGCCATCAAGGGCTGCTATCTGTGTCTCACCAGCGACACGCTGTTCATCGCACGTTGCAGCGGGACCATTCCAACCTGGCTGCACCAGTGCTCGGTCCAGCAGTTCCGGTACAACGTGACGTGTGAGAACCCGTACCTCGCCTTTCTTTCTGACCACGCAGCGCCAGACCTCGTGTTCACTCCTACGGAGCCGCCTATGGGCCAGTTTCTGCCAGAGGTGCCCTTTGACGCCATCTCAGAGGTGAACCGCATCCACTACGTCTTGTATCAGTGTTGCTACGCTAACGTGGAGCCGCGGCGTGTCATTCAGTTCGAGCCCGCGACACAGCCGACGATTCGGGCGTTCGTTGCGGCGATGGAGGCGGAGCGCCGCGTGCCGATGAACTTCTGTTTTGTCTCCCGCCGCCACAACCACCCCAGCTGCCCCGACAGCCCCGTGAACCTCCGAAACGTCTGGCGTGGCGTCGGGACGTCGGTGGCGAACATGGACCACTACACCATGGAGAACGCGGCCGTGCCGCTGTACGAAACCAACACGAACAACACCTCTCTTTCGACAGAGCAGGTCCAGATGGTTCGCTCCCTCGTCGAGCGCCATGAGCTCGACGAGGAGCTGGTGGGCCTGGCGATGGGCAGCGTTACTTCGCTGAGCCGGCAGCAGGTCATTCGCCCGAGTCCCGAGTCGCCGGAAGAATTCATTATGAGCACCACCTCTGCGGGTCGGCGACGGCACGTCACGGCAGATGGCCATGACAGCGACACCTCCACAGTGATGGAGGATGAGGAGGACCAGCTCTACGGGCCCGGGGCAGNGGGGGGGGGGGGGGGCCCCACAAAAGTAAAGAAGCTGCGATGATGAGGATCCTCACGGAGGAACAGCTGAAAAAAGAAAAAAGGAAAAAAGGAGAGTAAAGCAAGAGGAGGATTGGAAATCAGGTACACCGGTGTGTATAATTATTAGCACGCCATTGCCGGGTAAGTGCAATGGGGCTTCCAGTGGAACAAATGGATAAATTTGGACTCAGCAACTATATATATATAAGTAAACACAGTAGAAACCGACGCTCACTTGCGTGACGGCGCAAAAAAAAAAAAAAGGATGACTTGTCAAAGACGAGGTGCGGACTACAGTGAATGTGTTGCGAGATCTACTCTGACTTATGCTTTCATTAGCCATTTGAACTGCCATCCGTTTCGCGTGCTGAAGAGGAAGCATGGTGCTGGAATACTGTATCTTCATGGATTTCGTGTGTGTGCATCGCTTCGCTGCCGCCTGCGTACGTGTGTGAAGACAGGGAGAGAGTTCCGATGGTGAAGCAGTACTTCCACGGCAATTAGAAACGAAGATAGAAGTCGATAGAAGAAGAAAAATAATAATAATAATGATGATTATATTGGTATCATTACCAATGTTATAACGTATGAACTGTTGTACACCGCACTTAACTTGCACGCATACTGACACCTTTACTTTAGTTGCTTTCATTTAATTGAACATTTCTTTTTCTCCTGTTTATCGTTGAACGTACAATCGATATAGTCGATTTTCTTTCTCTCTTTTTTCTATTGGAAGATTTTTGAAGGAAATACAACGGCAATGAGCATGTGTATGCGTATCGAATTTTTTTTTTGAATTATTTTTCTGTTTTATTTCTCACTTTTCGTGTTGTGTAATTTCCTGGAGGGGTTTCAGAAGCTCCATGGAAGGAACGAAAAGTAACGATGATTGTAGTAGGAGGCTGCTATCACATATTTTTTTTTAGAGCTATTGAGGAAGAAAAAATATAAACTAAAACATCCAAAAGTAGGAACTTCGGGATATCGATCAATTGGCGAACACTACATTCTTTTGTTTTTTTCTCTTAAAATTAATGGCATTCTTTCCCTCTCTCTCTCTCTCTCAATAATTCTTTTTTTTTTTTTGTCTTTCTTAGTTGATTAGATCGACGACCTTTTTGCGCAGTCGTTCAGATAATCTTACCACGACGTCGTAGCGACTTTTTGCGGACGAGTACGAGTCCAGCGCCGTGCACATACTTCTCTCTTCTTCGCACTCTTGTGAGCCTTACGAGGAGCTGCTGAGGCTGTTGATTAACCCGCTCGACGCTCAGGATATGCAGAAGCTAGATAAGCTCCGTCCGCCTCCGATAGACCCGAATGGCAGCGCAGGACAGCAGCCACCGCTGCAGCTGCACCTGTCACGGCAGATGTTCCACGACCCGCATCAAGGAATCCTCGTGACGCCGATAGAGGACCCGCAGCAGCAGCCGACCAGCTTCGGTCTCGCCGCCCCCCCTCCCACTGGGTCCCCTTCTCTGTTTGTTGCCGTGCCGGACTGGTCGACGGGCAACACGATGTGGACCACAGCCCCCACAGACGGCCCGCCCCGCGAGCCCACTTCTGCGGTGCTTCATCAGCGGGAGCCGCACGATCCACCGCCGGCGAGCGCGCTGCCCGCACCACCCACCTTCACCACGACGAACACGGGTCACACGCATCCCCCGAACGGCGCGTCGGGCACCGGCGGCAATGTCTTCTACTCCCCTCAGGCCATCCGTGTGAACAACCCGTACACGCTCATTCGCCGTGACTCGTCAATGTTTCTGTCGAGCCCGACCAGCAGCACCACCGGGCAGAGCCCTTTTAACCTCGCCTCCGGCACACCGTTCACGGTGCACACGGCCTACGTCACGCCCGGTGGCTTTCTCAACGCGCCGCCACCACAGAATCTGCAGTCCTCGACGATGCCGCTGTCGCCGGGCACGCCAGGGCTGACGGGTCCCCACCACTCGCATTCCCACTCCTCCTCCTCCGCCTCCAGCAAGTTCAAAGACCCCCAAGTCGCGCAGCGCATCGTCGCCAGCGTCGGTCTCCCCCTCACCGTGCAGTCGCTCTCCGACTTTATTAGAGAGGGGCAGCCACCGCCCCTGCCGAACGGCGGCACCGGGCACATCAAGGGCCGCCGCAACTTTCCGAACTGCGACTCGCCACCCCCGCTGCCGGGAGCCGCGGTGACTGGCAGCGGGTCTGGCTTGGTGCCACCGCCAGCGTACGTTGTCTCCGCGGAGTCGAGCACACCGACCGAGAAGCCGAAGAAGAGCGGCTGGAGTGTGGAGAGCACCGACGCCCCGACGACGTCGTTCGACCTGTCGATGCCGCCGGCCAGTGCTATCCCGGTCTCCTCCGCCTTCGACCAGCCCGCCACCCCGCAGGGCGTGAGCCCGTCGCCCTTTGCGGGCCACCTCAAGGCCCGGCCGAAGAGCGACAACGAGGTGCTCACCGACTTGCTGCACTTCCACGCAAACTTCTTTCCCCCGCCGCCCCCGCCACGCCTCCCGCCTCAGGAGCGGCGCCGACGCGTGGAGCTGTGGTATCACTACGCGAGTAAGTGGGACATCACGCGCCGCCTGCCCCCACCGCCTCGCACGCCACTTCCCGAAATGGAACTGGAGTACAAGTACAACCTCAAGCCGCTGACGAAGGTGCCGTACCACGGCAACGACTGGCTGGAGATGTGCATGCACTGGTTCAATGTGGTGCAGCACCTCTTCGATTACCCAGAGGAGAACGAAGCAGTGCCACTCAACGTCGCCGTGCTCGTGCAGCACGCGGTGCTTGGTGCGTAGGGCCCCCGTGCGACGGCTATTCGGAGCAGCGAGGAGTACAGACTGCCGTGCTGGCCAGTGAACTCCCTTCTAGGCTTCTCTTTTTAACTGTTTTTTTGCCATTCGATGAGAGTATTCTTGCTTAACTAGAATGTCTAGAGAAAAATAAGTGTTGCGCGATGGTAAACACAAGATTAAATGATGAAAGTTAATGTTTTTTTTTGACGAATTTTAAACAGATAAGTTCGAAAAGTGTATAAATTATAACGTCTTTATTCCTATTTTTCTTGATTCTTGAAGATGCTTGCTCCTGTTGATGCAGTACTTGTGAGAATGCTCTCCAACACAATTATTATTAGTTTCTCATGAAGTATGACCGTGTTATTCGTCATTGATTTCTCTCCAACTCCTAACGTTGTAGGGTGTTGTTCTTCTGAGGAAATGTATTAACTGGAAACAAAACCAATCACAACAAAACCAACAAATAACAAAAAGAAAATAATAATAAAAAGTTTTAATGAAGAATAATAAAACATGTCGAGAGAGAGAAAAGGCGACAATTTTTAAGAAGAAATCGATCCTCGTCTCATGGAGAAAATGCGACTGTTTTCTTTTCAATGGTGCCTAAGAAAAAAGATTTCTCGAACACGTTGAAGCATCTGAGATGGCCATTTAGGAGAGAGACGTTGGATCGCTTTACCAAATGATCGTTTATCGTTTATAATTCGAAGTGCTGTAATTCAATTTATAAGGAGAGAACCTTGAAGAACGGTTGAGAGCACTAAATAATAATAAAAGAACCACAAAATTGGTTTCATTACATTTTTGCGTTAGTTTACTACTACTACTACTATTATTATTACTATTATTTTCGTTTTGTTTCATTTAAAGCTATACACTTTTAATTACTTTCACCAGTGCTTTCACTTTTTTTATTTGATGGGGTGGAACTGCGTGGGTTGATCATACTTTTTTTGTTTCTATGCTGCGTTGGGTCGTGTACCGCCTTGGCAGATGCGGCACACCCACGCGCTGCCGTGGAGCTGCCGCATTGCACAGAAGCAATTGCTTAGCCGCCGCATGTCTTCTGAACGCCGATACACCTGAACCAAACGCTGGCCGTTGGGTCCAAAGACGATTGGCCTTCAGCGCAGAAGGACCCCGCTGGAATCGTACTCTAAAATGACTAGGGCACCCACTTACCGTACCTTTTGGTCGCTCTCACTATGGAAACACCCATAGTGAGAGGGTTAGATGAAACAAACAAACAAAAAAAAAAACCAGAACTGAAAATCATGGAATCAATGAAGAAAAGAGGCAGCTTGACTAACACTTAAACCTACAGTAATAATACCCTTCTGATTGGCACTTCGCTGACTTGAAAAACAGAGAGGTTTGAATATCCATACGATAAAGTGAAATAGCTGCATTGGCAACTGGATGCCCTATTGACGGGAAAAAGAAAAGAACAATTTTTTCCAGAAAGCGAAACATTTTATTTTCTATTTTTATGAGAACAGCAACACACGATCCAACAGTCTAGAATGATTTTTGTGTTTTTCACACACACGTCTTTGCGTTTGACTTGCTGTCTATAAATGCTATTTGCTAGTTGTAATGCGGCTCACTTCAAAAAAATTAACCGGAATGACAGTTCTCTTTCCGGAATGTGTCGTGTTGAGAGCGCATGAGACACACAGGGAACTGCCCTGGTGGCAGTTCCTAACATTCTTAGAATGGCACCACCAATGTGTTCTCCCTCTTCTTCTTTTCTTCCACAATAATATTTTTCTGTTGTTCGGAGGAATCACCTTCGAGTAGTCGCGGTGCTGCTAGAGAAAACAGACCGCTTTGTGGCTTAGAACTTCCCAATACGGCTTGCCACTGTTTCAGAGGAACTCTTCTTGAAGTGAATTTGGCTTTATTGTCATCTATACTATTTTTTTGGTACTTTTTTTCCTCGCGTCTAATGGATCGGCTCGTACAGCGTCTGAACGAGTGCCTCGCAATGCCGCTGGCCGAGGGCCCGTCTGCCGACCCTGCCGAGCTGGTCGTAAAAGACGGCTCGCTCGAGTCTTGGCTCGCTGAGGCGGAGGCGGAGTTCAAGACGGGCGGCGGCACCGCGCTGGACTGGTTGGTGCAGGTGGATGCGCTGCTCGATGCGCTGCACGCGCCGGCCACCTCACCGGACACGTCGGACGAAGCGCTCGAGCTCCTCCAGGCTGAGCGGAGGCAGGTGCTAGTGATGTGGACGCTAGCCGGCGTGCTGGAACGCACCAGGGAATGCGGCTTCAACCCTAACAGCGGTGCAGCTATGCAGGCGAGCTCGATCGACTCCTCTCAGGACTGCCGCCGCCGAGAAGAAGGTGAGGCAGCGACGTCTTCTGCGGAGAACCCTACGGCGGCTACGGCAGCAGTACGTGACACACTGCTGCTTCTGGCTCTCTTCTTTGCCGAGTTCTCCTCCGCGAGCGCGCGACTGGTGGCACCCTTCAGCAGTGCGCTGGGCTCTTACTTTCAACTCACTCTTCCAGTGCTCTACCGCAGCCTCGGCGTGACGGAGGGCGCAGCGCACCCCTCCTCGCCAACGGAGTTTCCCACCTTGGCACTTCTCCTGCACGAGGTCCAAAGCCTCGTCGTGATGGTGGCTCGTCGTCTCGAACTGTTCTCGTACCTCCCCGCACCGCACCACAGCCGTGTCTTCCACGCCTCACTGGTCTGCTTGCGCGTCTATTACACCACAGTGCTCGATTTGCTCGCTGCAGAGAACAGCGGTGCGAGCCACGCGGCGAGGGCCCTGCGCGCGGACCTCATCCGAATCGTGCGAGACCTCGTCGCCCCATTGTCCGCGGCGGTGGCGGTGCTCGCGAAGCGGCAGAGCCTCGAGGCCACCACCAAGCCCGCCACCCGGCTCCTGAGTAGCCCGCACGGTGAGACCGACCACACCAGCGCCGCGCCCATGGCCTCCGCGTTGCTGCTCAGCACCCTCCTTCGAGAACTGGAGCAGCTGCTGTGGCACTGTCGAGAAGCCCTGGATCGATGCGGCGAGACGCCTCTCACAGGGTTTCCTTCCGTCGTGGGGCAGGTGGTTCAGGCGCTTCTCGAGGACCTCTTGCGTGTCTGGCAGACGTACGTTCAGGCCCAGCAGCGGCTCCAAGTGAAGCAGATGGCCGAGGACGACTCCTCCGCGCGGTACCTCTCCCGAAGTCGAGGCGACCCGTTTAGCTCCTTCAGTGTGCAGTGCAGCCTGCAGTCGCTGCTCAGCGCGGCGCTGCGGCAGTTCCCCGCTGCGATGTTTCCCTCAACCGCGACGCGCGCCGGAGCCGCCGCAGCGCTCGCCTCTCTCGGTGGTGCGGTGGAGTACCCCGCGCCGGCCCTCGTGCTGCAGGAGCCACTGGCGACCGAGACGGTGGGGGAGGCGTCGGAGTGGACGCGTGGGTGCCAGGCGGTGTTCGCTGCCCCGCCTCGCTGTCGACGTCGTGTCGCGGGGGGCGGTGAGACGACGGAGGACGGGCTTCTGGAAGAGGGGGAGGTGGCCAGCGGCGGCACGCGTTACGCCACATCGTTCGGACGGTTCACCGCCGCCGAGTTGACGGAAATGGTGCTGCGCTCGGTGCAGCTGCTCCCGGACGTTCTGGAGGAGCGGGAGGTGGCGGCCATGCACCGGGATGGTCTGCAGGAGATGCAACGCTTGGCTGCCTTGGCCGCGCAGCGCGAGGAGCTGGAGCGCCGGCGCACGATGGAGCAGGCGGATGTCGAGGCCATTCCCGCGGAGAAGTTGCTGGAGCGTGCGAACACCAACATTGTGCAGACGACGGGCTCGCCGCTATTGAGCCGTGCCGTGAGTCGTCACCAGCTTCAGAAGGCGGCCTTCTCGTCTGTGCTTCGCTCCTACAGCCACCCTCTCCGGGAGTCCTGCGTGTCTCCTGTCGAGTCAGAGGCGCAGGTACGGGCCAAGCAGGCTCTCATCGCACGCTGTCTGGTGCAGCTTCCACGAGCTTACCTCGACGCCGGGATGGACGAGCTGCTGTCGCTCTTTCGACGTGAACTGGAGCTAGCGGCGTTCGAGGTGGTACAGAAGACATCGTCGGGGGAGGGCAGCAAGGCGAAGGGCGGGCAGCGCATCCCCTTCCATCGCGTGCGGGATTCGTACACCTCCCACTACGCTTTGGTGCTGCAGGTCACCTTCACTTGCTACGCTGCGCTGGCACCGACCCAGCGTCATCTACTGCGCATGGAGGACGAGCACGACACCAACAACATCTTCGGCTCCCACGAGGCGGAGACGGAAGACACAGGAAACGGTGCGGGCGATGGGCACGTCCTGCAGACAGAAGGCTCTAGGGGGGTGGCGCTGAACATGGAGCGACCGGCTAGCTTCCTTCTGGAGGGCAGTGGACACAGCGCTCACGACGCGGTGAGCAGTCGAAAACGAGCTCGAGAGCACACGGATACCTCTCGGCACACCTCCGCCTTCTTCTCAGACGACACGCCGCGGCAGAGGAGTTTGTACAGCCACTTCATCTGCCGTGTCCTCGAGCTCCTGCTGCCCGTGGACGGTTTGCTTCTCTTTCACTACTTGCTGGAGGTTCCGGCTCTGACGCGAGCCGCGTGGCACTACATCTACGAGAGGCTCTGCCTGTCCCCACAAGAGCGCCGCTGCAAGCTGGGCTTCACGCTCCTGACGTACCTCGCTGTCGCGCGAGAGTCGTATCGTCGGAATGCGATTCAACTTCTGCTGCAGCTGTGCTTGAGCCCGAACGCCGCCGCGCGCCGGCTGAGCATCGAGAAGGTGGGCTACCTGCTGGCCGCGCACGAGCGGCAGCCCAGCCGGCAGCGCCTGGAGGGCGTACCCCCGCGACCACTGATTGACGCGGAAACGGTGTCGCTCTTGGTGCAGCACGCGAAGGAGAAGGTGGTCGCGTTGCCCGGCTTTCGTCTCAGTGACGTGGCGGCGGAGGTGGACCTGCTGGTGCACGCCGACAGCGACGGCGACGGCACCACGAAGGTGGATTGGAGTGCGCCGGACCTCGTCGCGGTGATGCCGCAATACGAGCGGGAGAGAGACAAGCTCACCGCCATGGCCCAGACGCACCTCGGCCTCTTCCCGCTGCTGTGTCTCCGTCAGCCCAGCGAGCTACTGCCCTCTCTGCTGGAGGTGTATGAGAAGTGCGTGGAGCGCAACAATCCGCTGATGGCGAGGTTACTGCTCAGCAATGCGGACATCCCGATGATGATACAGCACATGCTGTCGTACGACCCGGATCTCACCGTGACCATCCTCTTCCCTTTGCTGCGACGCTACTGCCGGACCGCCTCACTGCTGGTGCAGTCCCTGCTACGCGCTATCATGAGCAAACTCCGGGAGCTGGCCGAGGAGGCGGAGAAGAACAGTGGCGCGGCAGGAATGGATGCCGAGACGCTGCGGAACCTCACCACCGTCCTGCTGGCCGTCGTGAAGGCGATGTGGGAGGCGAGCGTGATACCCCTGCAGGAAGAAGGAAAACCCGTGTTGCACGACTTTCGTTTCCTCGCACCATTCGTCCCGTTCCTCTCACTGGAGGAGCTGCACCACCTTTATTTACCGCAGTTCCTGTACTTTGTGCAGACCCAACTGGAGCTCCAGCGCCTTCACGAGTACCGATTGCCGAACCTGAAGTGCAATCAGCGCCAGTACGTCTTGTCCAAGATGGAACTGAAAGTCTTCATCTCTACCGTCCTCAAGGAGCTCTTCCTCAAGCACCCCGTTCAGCCGTTTGAAAAGCCTATTCGGCGCCTGAAGCGTGTGGAGCTGCTGACGTATTTGCACTACGCGCCCTTCTACACCGAGCGAGCGTACCGCCGAGCGCAGGAGCAGGAGCGGGCGGGCGAGACCCCCACCGAGGAGCTCTTCACGCCGCCGGTGCACGTCGTGACGACAAAGGAGATCCTGAACGCGTGCTTCGACCTCGTCGTGTCGGTTCCAACGGGGGGCGGCGCTGAAATGCGCCTTCCGCTGTTTGGTCTTGCCGAGATACAGAAGACGGTGAAGCCGCTGATGCAGACGCCACCGCAGGCGGGCGGCATCCCGTCGCAGCTGATGGCGACGCTGTTGTACGTCGGGGAGCGCCTGGCGTTGCAGCAGCGCGCGGAGTTTCTGCGGCTGGTCCTCACGCAAGTGCTGGAGCCCTTTGCTCGGCAGGGGATCTGGGAGCAGAACCCACAGCTGTGGAAAGGCGCGCTGCTGTTTATCGCGGAGTATTACGAGGAGTGCCGCGGTCTGCTGGTGCAGCTTCCCGATGATGTGCTCATTAAGTCCCTCAAGGAGCACCCCGTCCTCCACCGACGATTCCGCTCTGAGTGTGAAAACAATGCCACCTTTGGCCACATTCTGCAGAGCCTCTAGGCTCACCGAAGGCGGAAATAGAAATCGCACGGCCCCCCCCCTAAACTTCTAAACGAGAGCATTTGAACTGTAAGAGAATTATTGTAAACAAACCAGAAATTAAACAAGAAAGACTTGTGATTGAGAAATACGGATGGTGAATCGTAGCCCCCCCCCCCCCCTAAAAAAAAAAAACTGCAAATGTCCCAGCTAAAGAATTCTCGTCCAAATCTCTCATCTTTCAATTTTATTTATATAGAATATCTTTTTTTATATTATTATTATCATTTCCAGTTGTTCATTGTACCTGTCGTAAGACTACCATAACTCGTCCACCACCATACCACTTTTTTTTTCATTATTATATATATTTTATATTATATATTATATATTATTTATATTTCTGCACGGCAGAGCACCTCAGAACGGGACCTTCCCTAACAGTAGATCGATTCCCTGAAGACAAACAGAGCCAAGCCGAGCAACAGTGATCGAGACACTGAAGAAAGCCGTAGAAACCTCCGGTGAAATCCAAACCGAATAGCGTATTCTCTTCCTCCTCGATTGCGTAGGAACTTACAGAGAGAAAAAATAATAAAAAACCGTTACTCCTTCTTGGATAAGAGTTGTTTTTTTTTAAAAAAATCGCTCGCTCGTCTTTGCGGATTAGACATCAAAATCCTACGGATCATCAAACAGACAGATCTTCTACTCCACCACGCTCCAGCATTACAACACCAAGAAAGCTCCGCGAAACAAACATGTTTAGTTGGACAAATATCCAAATTAATGTGAAGAAAAATGAGCAAATGCGAGCCACGATGCGCCGCAAACGCGAACTTCAGAACTTGCCGCACGCCGCACCGCTGCGTGAAGACCTCCACCAGCCCGTCACCGGTACTGCCGTCCTGACCGATGCGGAGGGGCATTTGATAGACGACTCGCTGCTTCATGTTCTCACGCCAGCGGACTCGGAAGATTTCAATGACCCTAACCACCCCTGCAGTCCACTTTTAGAGCCTACGCCAAAGTCAAGCCCGGTCTTGGGCCGTCCATCCTTCCCAGCGCTGGCACCTGGTTCGTCCTCTGTCTCCG
This sequence comes from Vickermania spadyakhi, assembly GCA_030849815.1. Lineage (NCBI taxonomy): Eukaryota > Euglenozoa > Kinetoplastea > Trypanosomatida > Trypanosomatidae > Vickermania > Vickermania spadyakhi. The sequence goes on from JASAOA010001763.1 coordinate 51,266, forward strand.
CACCGCAGTACACCTCACCAGTTTCCCAGACCCACTCCAAGCCCCACGCCACTGGCGTCCCCACCCATAGAGCAGCATCGAACCGTGGGCACCCATCATCCGGGCGAGCATACAGCCCTGGCATTGGCTCCAGGCAGATGAGTGAATTCCGCAGTGTGGCGGAGAGCAGCTTGAGTTCGAGCCGTACATGGAGGGCGATTCCTGCGCAGCACACTGTCCATGTCTCTCGGCCGGGCTCACCGCAGACCCCCACGCCCTACTCCCCGATGCACTCCCCTGTCTTTGCTCGGGGCTCCTGCGCCTGGGTCACACCTCCACCTCCGCCTGCCACTGCCACCACGCCGCGCTCACACACCAAAAACGGGAGAGAAGCGCCGAACGTCCTTCACGCTCATTCTGCTGTGGCGAGTCCAGTGCTCCACCACCCCTCGGGTCACCACCACAGCCACAGCAGTGCCCACGCCAACACCCCGTCGAGCACCACCAGCGCGACGGCCCACCTCACTTATCCAGCGGTGCATCATCACCACCACCACCCCTCCGCACCGTTGAGCTCCGCAGCGAACCTGCTGCATTCACACCTCATCCCCAGAGTGCAGCGCCACGACTACGACGGACACAGCCGCGGGACTTCACAAAGACCGGGCGCTGCGCAGGCCCACTTCCGGACGGTTCATCCACACGCCCACGGTGCACACAGTCACGGCACGCACGGTCACGGTGCACACGCCCACGGCGCACACAACCACGCTCACACGGCCACACCGCATGGCAGTCATCGCGGCATTATCCACAGCCAAGTGCACCACCGGCACCCGGCAATGGTGGCGACGGCGATCCCGCTGACGCAGCGGATGTATGTGCAAGGAGCAGCGGAGAGCGATGCCGTGCACGCGCAGCACCCGCCACCGCAGCCGGCGACGGTGGTGCCGGTGGTGAAGCAAGGCGGCGGCATTATTCTCACGGAGGATATCCTCTCTCGCAGAACTCTTAGTTGTCAGGGGACCCCTTGTGCGGCAGATACCTCCGCCTCGGTCTCCGCACTGAGCCACACCGGGAACGGGGCCGGCGAGCTCACCAACAACAGCCTCCATCTGACGGAGGATGTGAAGCGGGTCTTGACGGAGGTGGCGCGGAAGGAGCTCCCGGCCTTCAAGCTCCGGCATCCGAGCAAGGTGTACGGCAGCGCCGCCTACGTCACCAAGGACGACGCCCCAGAGCTCCAGACGGAGGTGTATGAGGACAACCACGTGCACCACCACGTGGTGGAGCACAAGCGAGGCACCACTAAAGGGAGCAACAAGGCCGCCTCCCACCTCAAAGGTAGCCACGGTCTGCGACCCACCTCTGGCAGGGTAAGCCCGCAACAGCAGCATCACACTGTGAGTGAGAAGAAGAACAGGGTGAGCGAGGAAACGAAAGGAATTTCTAGCATCAGTCAGATCCGAAAAGGTGCAACAAAGGGCAAAAACGTACGGAAGGAGGCGTAAGAAAGAAGCCTAGCGGAGTTCACCACTGTGTGTGTGTGTGTGTGTGTCTGCAATATATATATTTGTAACTTTTGTAACTTATGTTACGGAGGATGGCTTTTTTTTTTCTGTATTAGAGAATGTTTCCGTATGATGTGTTGCTTATTTGTGGCGCACTCTTTTTAGGGAATTATTATTAGAGGAATTTCAACTTTAAAAGTCTGCAGCGGTTCTTTGAATGAGAAAGTTCTGCTCGTCTGGACGTTGAATGCGCCTTCTAAACTGCTCTTCGCTGCTTTCTTTATCTCTTGATGTTTTAACTATACGCTGTGGGAAGTACGTATTTCGAACTCCCTATATCGGTGCTACGCGGCGACATGAACTCATCTATTTATGTGGATTTATATATATTTTTTGCATATGCTTGGAATGCCATTGTTGTCTCGTCTTGGCGCTTTACCAATTACCTTTATTTCTTTTAACTATGTTTGATTCTTTTTTGATATTTTTGTTTTCTACTTGTTGGGCAACCAGATAAATGTAGACTTCTCGAACGGATTTTAATGGAATAATGAAAACGTTCCGTTTAGAAGCGAATAAAACGTAATATATATTATTATTTATCTGGAGTATGTGCATCGCTGGCGGCTGGAATCTGAAGAGCTAAGGAAACACAAAACAACAGAACACATGCTAGAATAATCAACACGTATTCTCACATGCAAAAGCTTTTCAGAAATGATTTCCTTTCAAACACTAGAAAATAAACCCTTCTACATAATGTGGGACTCCAGCCCCGCATGTAGCCCAATGCACGTCTCTCTCTCTCGCCTTATGTTTCCTCTACTTCTTTGATGCGCACCTCTTTTATTTTTTTTTTCTTTCTTCGCTCCCCTACATTACGATTACAATTCACTATGGTGTCAGATCGGTGGGAGAGACTTTTACATTTACTGATTTGCGTTTGACTCTCAATAGTACATGAATACCATGTGGACCAACATTGTCATTGACGTGCGGGCGAACGAACAAGTGCGAGCGCGGCAGCGACGGGAACGCGAACTTCAGAACTTGCCGCACGCCGCACCGCTGCGTGAAGACCTCGATCAGCCCGTCACCGGTACTGCCGTCCTGACCGATGCGGAGGGGCATTTAATGGACGACTCGCTGCTTCGCCTGCTGACACCTGTGGCGTCGGAAGATTTCTCACTCAGCACGTCTAATTTCAGCTCGTCATGGTCGATGAGCACCAGCCAGCATCCCGGGTCCTTTCACTCCCCTATGCTGAGCATGACTCGGCCCAGCTCTGCCTTACCGCAGCGCGACACAGCCGGCGGCCTCGGCTTCTCCTCCTTCCACGCCATCGACGACGCTGTCGCGCCGCCTCGCCGCCACCCCACCACCGTCCCCGCGTCGGGCGGTATCTTAGCGCACTACGGCCACCCCAGCCATCCGCCTGCGACGAGCTCCGGCACAGCACCACCGCCCGCACGGGTGACGTTTCACCAGCAGCTCGTCGGGTCCAGTGGGGAGACGCAGACGCAGGCACCGCCGCCGGTCTCGCAGCGGCCGCACAAGGTCTCGTTTCGAGTGCAGGACACCGCCACCGTGCGAGAGCACCCCCGTCACCGCGAGAGGCCTCCGTCACGGAGCGCAGCGCCGATGGTGGCCACGGCAATCCGGATGACGCAGAACATGTACATCCGTGGCGCCGCGGAGCACCCAGAGGTGCAGGCGCAGCAGACGGCGGAGCGCGGGACGTACAGCGCTGTGGTGCGGCACGGTGGCCACATCATCTTCTCCAACGGGCATCCGCAGCGCCAGAGTCCACCCGCCCCCCCAAGCGCACCGGCTCCAGCGCCGAAAGGGAAGATGTCCGAGGGAACAGCGCACTCGAGGGAAGCACCGCGGAGCTCGACGGCCCCCCCCACGGTGCCACTCACGGAGGATTTAAAGCGAACGCTCGGTGAGGTCCGGCGAAAGGAACTCCCGGCCTTCAAGCTCAGGGACTCCGCCAAGGTGTACGGCACGGCGTCGTACGTCACCAAGGACGAGGCACATCCCTCGCACGACGAGGATAACCACACCCACGACAGCGCTCCCTAGAGGGCAGAACCTCTTCCAGGCCATTCAATAAGCGGCATCCTGAATAGTCGTTTGAACAACCACCGCAGGCGCAATAGTGCCTACAGAGTGTCATTCGTTTAACTCCTCTATTTTTATATATTTATTTTTGATTTTTATTCTGTGCAATACTGTGCCGGTTGTGCTTGTCCGGTGTGATGCAGGTCATCGGTGTGAGAATGGCGGAGACGTCTGCTGTATAGTGCTCTTGTGCCCTGCGGACCCACGCTATAAACCTTTATTTAGTTATTACTACTACTACTTACGATGATTATTATTTATGATGCAATTCAATTGTAGTAAGGATGAGTGGGTGGCGCTGTGGCGAGCTCCTAATAATTTTTTATTCTGTTTCGCTCTACAACACCGTAGCATGTTGGTCCATACATTTGGACCTTTTACGTTCCTGCGCGTCATCTTCCTCCTTTGAGTCGTGGAGAAGCACGAGTTATACCTCTATGTTTTAGGGCATTTATCGTGCGCTCTGAACGAAAGCCAAAGAGGTCCACAAAGTCCAGCAGAACAAAAACTTACAAACCCAGAAACAACAAAGCAGAGAGTAAAGAAGGTGTTCAGACAAGAATGGACGAAATGCCGAAGCTTTCCCTTGTACACTGCTAAGAAACTAGGGCTAGCATCATGTCCTTACTTTCAAAGAAAAAAAAAGCCACCTAGAATACTGCTCTGTATCATTTCATTTTTCATTGATGCTCGCCGTGTTGTCCATTCGACTTGGTGAGCATCCATAGGAAAGAAAAGAAAATTTAAATTAATGATGGAACATATTCGTATCATATGTGTTAATTGGGACGATCGTTTCTTCTTTACTATCTTTCTTCTCCTCCTTCTTGTGTTGATTTACCCGTCTATACGTCAAGGAGTTGTTTTAGTTTCCCTCTCCACGGTATTTCTTCTCGACTCCTCTTCATTCGTCCACTATGGCTGCCATGGGCGCTGGGTACAAGCGACCAGCGGAGTATCAGCGCACTGACGTCCAAATCGCTCGCCTACGCCGCCGTGCCGCTCTGCGGAAGCTGCCCAAACCCCTTCTACCCGATGGCGACTTCGAGGTCGCGTCAGTCGTTGGCACGGCCATCCTTACCGAGAGTGCGCTGCTGCACATGAATGATGAAGGCCTACTGCAGGTGCTCACGCCCATCTTCCGGGGCAGCACCCCTGCGCAGTTCGACGGCCCGACTCCAGCGTTCTCCGCCGAGGGATCCCGTTGTCCGTGTGGCCCGCCCGTATCTGCGAGGTGGCCCACCGCCACCCTCGCGCTGGCCAGTGTCGAGATGCAGTTGCCGTCCAGCCAGCAGCAGCACCACCACGATAAGGAGAGCGACGTCGGCCGTGCGCTGCGCTCGCTCTTCACCTCCCCCCCCCGCGCCGAAACGTTGGTGTTCCCCACCCACCCCGGCGGCATTCCGCAGGCGGTGGCGCTCACGCGACGTGAATTCGTCCGAAACGGCACCCCTGCCCCGCCACCACACGTGGCCGTCCCGCGGGTGGTGGCAGAAGGCGGGCACATTATTCTCTCCGACCCGCTGATGCACGCCAAGGTGGTCGGGCTCGGGGCGGGCGAGAGCGCGAGTAGCGCGCTGCCAGGGGACGTCGTCCAGGAGGTCCCCGAGTGGTGTTCTCCGCGCAGTAGTGGGCTTCGTCCCCGCACCACTGTGGCGGCGGCCTCCCCACCCCTCCCGGCACTCCACCCGACGGACCTTCAGCGCCATCTGAGTGAAGTGGATAGCCGTGTTCGCCCCACCTTTCGACTCCGTGGAGCCGAGGAAGTCTACGGCACCGCCTCATACCTCAAAAGCTGATGCGGTGGAAGAGGAATCCATACAAAAGCCGCGTGCGGCGTGTTTCTTTGCTGGCAACGACCATTGCGATCTGGGTCATCCGTTCTTTTTAAGCAAATAAAAGAAAATGAAATCTTATGTATGTATATGAAAGTACTGCTGTGACGAACTAGAGGAGGGACGACTTACCCTCTTCTAATGGCAAACCCTGTTCGACTGATGAATGTGCCCTCCTTCAAACTGTGAGAAATTGCGATGGGCTTTGCTTATAACTAGCTACGCATGAAAGCTTTGACAATAAGGAACGACAACAAGGAATTCATTTTCATACAGATAGTTCCATTCCACACAAAAAATAAAGAATAATCATAGTAGTGAGATCGTTTCGTTTCCGCTCCCCTCCTGATTTATTTTTAGTTTCTTTTTTATATATATTTAACATGTTTGTTTGTTTTCGTTTTTTCTCCTTCATGACTCTGAGCTGTGTGGTGTAAGAAGTGTGAGATGCACAGAGAACGCAGCTCCGTCCACTATCCTACCCTAACTCAGGGGTGTACTGTGGTGGTATTACAAAAAGAAAGAAAGAAAAAATATGTTAAACGTGCTTGTAATTTTCGTAACATACATGTCCAGTGATTCCCTTTCTGAAGATTCACCGTCAGAATACGATACTTGTGCACATACAACCGCAATTTTTAATGGATTTATATATATATATATGTGTGTGTGTGTATTTCTTTAACGTATTGCCCCTAAAATTAATATGAATCGAGCGATACGAAAAACCTACTTATCTCAAAGAGCGAAAGCGAATACACCTACACGTCAAAACCAAGAAAACTGAATTACCACCACCTATGCGATGTCCGTCCTACTTCTTAAGTTGGATGGTGGTGCGCGAGGAATACGCAACTGTGGAAACACCTGGCGCGTTAAGGCGTCCGGCGCATTATGGAAAGGCGCTCGATAGGCATTTTTCTTTTAAAATCTTTGATAATCTCTTTTAAATTATTTATTGCTTTCGAGAAGCGGATTGAGTGAAATCCGAGTCATTGTTATCATTCTTAATTATTTCTTTTTTTTTTTCTTTTAACGGGACTTTTCTCGTGTCGGAGAAATTTTGCTCTTCAAGGATACCGGAGGCTGTACTCACCCTTGTAAGAAGTAAATAAATGCATGTATATATAAATTGCAAAAAAAAAAAAAAATTGCTATAACTATACGACGCAATGGACGATGGCTTTTTTTTTCTCTCTAATAGATCGCCTCTTCTTTCTTGTTTTTTGACAGCATTGGAAGTGCACTTCTAGCCGCATCACTCTAATGTTAGCGTGCAACACGAATAACCTTTTCAATGTGATGTTTTCTTCTTTCGATTTGCTGTGGTCTGTTTTCCCGTACGAGTCGATACTTCAGTGCTCCCCAAAAAGGCTTGAAACGCCTCAGTGGTGAGGACTTGGAGCTGCAGGAGGATCGGCGGCGTACCAGTGAACAACAGAAAGCACGGTTCGGCGGGCGGCAGAGAAGGTACGAGCGAAACAAATTGATACGGGATATTAAAGCGAGAAAGGAAATGAAGAGAGGAATGAAAGCAATAGAGAATTGTTACGGTTGAAGGGAAACATTGCTGCTTTGCCTTTTTATTCTTGCTCTTGCTTCCTTCGATTTTAGAGAATTCGTATATTAAAAAAATAAGATTTGCTTTGCTTTGTTACATTCATGAGAATTTTTTTCTATTTTATGGTACGCTACTCGCTTCGAGTGCAATACTCAGACAGCACTTTTTATATACTTTTACACATTCACACGGCCCCTTTTACGAAGGCAAAAAGTGGGTTTCTAAATAAAAAAAATCACTTTTGGTTCTCCTAGCGTTCATTCGATGAATTCATTCTTTAATCGCTCAGATTACTCACATTACTACTTTAGTATTCATTGTATTAATAGTATGTTATTGTCATTCTCGAATTCTAATGTGGGGGGTGAGTTAATGGATCGGATTAGAGCCGTTTCAACAAGAGCAGTGACGTGGAAACAAAGCGGTTAGAAGAGCACACATCATTTCTGAAATAGTATTATTCTTTGTATCCTGCGACGTGTGTTAATGCTAGACGCACAAGTTTAACATTATGTGTGCGCTAGAGGATGAACTCTAATCCTGTGAAGTGTGTGCTTCTGCCGTTTTTTTTTTTTTTTTCTTCTCTATCATATATGCGCATATATTAAGCAATGCATAGCCTCTGAAGCGAGCCGTGCAGAGCGTGCCGAAACAAAAGAAAAAAAAAAAAAAAGAACCAACTCCTAAGCATCGGAAATCAAAACAAAATCATGGAAAACACAAGCCAATAACACAAATAGAAAATAATATATTCAACCTGTCTCCCCCGTCCTCCTTCTCGTTCTACTGGAGTTTGCATGAATAATGCACTACTCCACCCCTGTCACTTCCTGAGCAGCACAATGCTTCCTTCTTTTGTTTTTTTTCTTCTTTTTTTGTAGTGTGACTTAGACCCCCCCCCCCTGATACTTCAATTCCTATGCCGATTTCCTCCTCACCGTGCGGTGGACTGCATCGCCAGTCCATCGCTGTTGCCATAGCAGCGATTGCGGGGCTGCCGGTCGGGTGGAACCTCCTCGCCCGCAACGAGTACCACCGCCAGACGCTGACAAGGCTCTTCGGCTCCAAGTACCGTGGCGCGTACTTCCTGGCGGCGCTGATCTTTCTCTGCTCCTTTGGCCGAGACTACGCCTTCCAGCGCGCCATGCAGCTCAACCCGACCCCACTCCTCGGACCCGCTTCCACGGTGGCGAAGCGCTTCGGGATGCCGGCGGTGACGAGCGCGCTGAGGGCGGCCGGCGCCGCGCTGGTCGCGGGCGGCTCGCTGCTGGTCTGCTCGTCCTTCGCCCGGCTCGGGGTGACCGGGACGTACCTTGGGGACTACTTCGGGATTCTCCTGTCGGAGCGTGTGACGGCCTTTCCATTTAGTCACTTTGAAAACCCGATGTACCTCGGCGCCACGCTCAACTTTTTGGGCGGGGCGCTCTATGAAAACAGCATGACAGGCGTGGGGCTGACTGGGGTGGTGGCACTAGTGTACTACGTCAGCACAAACTTCTTCGAAGGCCCGTTCACTTCTCAAATTTACGCCGCTCGCTCCGCATAAAGAGATAAGTCACTTGAAGATTTTTTTTTATCGAATGGTATCTTGTCAGCTATGTACGGATAACACATTAGACGCGACATAAAACCGCATATGTGAACCCCCCCTTCCAACTCCAAAACACCATTTAAATAAAAATGAAAATAATAAGTGAGGGGAACTCTTCAAGTTCTCGTGATGATAAACGAATATCTCCCTTCTGTTTCCCATACTTTGGACTAGCGCATCCATGACAATATTAAAAATAATTTTTTTTTTCTCTCTCTCTCTTTACACCACCCCGCAGTAGCGATCTTCACTCGAATTCTTAATTGATGCTCTTCTGTTGAAAATGGTGCGGTGAGGCCCGCCAACGCCAGGGTGCCTTACCGTACTGGACCTCGTAGATTCACTTAAGTGGAGTCGGCGGCTCATGACGCTAAACCGGTCGTAGGACAGCCCCCCGTCTCGGATATCAACCTCCTCGGGTTGCCCGCACAATGCTGTGTTTCCGTTTCAGCACGTCTCTCTCTCGCAAAGCGCTGTCGCCTGTCCGCGGACTGGGGAGTGAGTGAGGGTGGGCTTTAACAAGGCTTCCTCCCATGACGCTGGGGGACGCAGCAGCAGCGGTGCTCCGAGTACGCCGGTCACTCGAAACGTTTACTGCATGCGTTGAAGTGCGGCAGTGAGGGCTTTGGGATGGATCGACTGGCCCCTTTACTTTCTCTCTCGCCTCTTTTTTTTTTTTTTTGAGTGTTCCCAACGCAACGGTGTCACGTCCATTACATATCTAAATCTCAGTCGTCGGCTTCGCATTGCCGTTCGCATTCATTCAAACTCCTGCAGTGTGGAGCCACTCGAGGAGTGCAGAGAGCTATTTTTAGATGTTGAGCCATCAGCAGCCCCCAGTAGGGGGGGCCCCCGTAGCAGTAATAAGGGACTTCTGGATCTCGTGTGCCGTGATGCGGATACGTGGCATTTCATTTTATAATTTGCACGACTCTCGGAACCCTGGCCGGAGGGGGGTGCACGGAATCTCGTCGTGACACCCTTCAAGTCCTTCAGCGTTACTATTCGGCTGTGTCACAAGAGAAGAGTGCTCTTGGTGGTGCTCAGCGTATTAACTCCGCTTGTGTTTCCTTTATGCTGGATTTCAAGGGGTCTATTTAATACGACGTGATAATATATATTTCTAGCTCTTTTTGCCTATGAAACATTACGGTTTTTTTTTTTTGTTGTTGTTGTTGTTGTTGTTCTCTCATGTGGATTGCACTTTTGGAAGCAGTCCAGCATGGTGTGCCCTCGATGAACATATTTGCTACTAAATCCGAATCGAAATGGTACTCGGGTGACTTCCTGTGCTGCGGAGGCGGATTTTATGTGTTTGCCGTGTAGGGCGAAGGCTCTGATACGAAGGCTCCTCTCCATCACACAAAACAAACAAAAGATTTGATATCCATGCCCTTTTCATGTTTCTTGTTGTATTTTGCTTTGTTTCATTTTTTAAAGTGTAGACGATCTAAAAAGAAGAAAGTGCCCTTTTATTATTAGTATTCCTTTGGCTGATACGGACCTTTCTCCGCTTTTGGACTCTGTTTTCAATCATTATCGCTGTGATTCCTTCCTTCCTTCGACTCCTCCGTCGCTTCGACACCTCCCCCACTCGCTTTCCTATTTTCTTTTCCTCTACGCATGCAGCGTCTCAGTTTCCCTCGCACCGCCTCGGTGCTGTGCCGCGCTGGCATCGGCGCGAAGCTCTGCTGCAGTGCCTTTTCTTCACCGCTGCGGCTGTCGCGGCGCGCGCAGCACACCCCCCCTGGCGGCATTCCTCCAGAGCTCAGGGCTCCCCAACAACAGCAACAACAACAGCAACAGCCACCACCACCAGAGGGGGCTGGTGACTTCACCCCTCCCCCAAAGCCGCAGGAACCCCCTAAGTTTCTGACCCTCACGCAGAACGAGCGCGGCGTGCATACGGTGTGCTTCTCCCGCCCTCCTGTGAACTCTCTGCACCTCGAGCTACTGCAGGAGTTCAACCAGTGGATGCTGTGGATGGGCAGTACAGAGGAGATCAAGGCGGTAATTCTCTCCTCGGCCATCCCGACCGTCTTCTCCGCCGGGCTCGACCTGCAGGAGCTCCACCGCCCGCAGCAGGATCGTCTGGTGAGCTTCTGGAACGCCTTCCAAGAGACGTGGATCATCCTCAACTCCTTTCCCAAGCCCATCATTGCCGCCATCACCGGCAACAGCCCCAGCGCAGGCTGCACCATCGCCATGGGCTGCGACTACCGCGTGATGGCCCGCGGACCGCGCACCAACGGCGCGGCCGTGCCGCCCAACAGGCTGTACCGCATCGGCCTCAACGAGTGCAAGCTCGGCCTCGTCCCCCCCGCATGGGTCATGCCCGCGTACGCGTACATCCTCGGCTCGCGCCGTGCGGAGCGGATGCTGCAACTGGGGGAGACCCCCACCGCGGACGACGCGCTGCAGCTGGGGCTGGTGGATCAGGTGGTCGAGTCCGAGGAGATGGTGATGGAAGCAGCACACCGCATCGCTGAGCGTTTCATGGCGATCCCGCAGCCCTCGCGCTGGATGTCCCGCGATATGATGCGACGCGAGTATCTGCAGGTGCTGGCCACGGAGGAGGACCGGAACTACGACACCGAGTTCGTCACGCAACTGCTCGCGAGCCCAGAGGTCCAGGGAAGTTTGGAGGCGTATCTCGGTCGCTTTAAGAATATGGCACGCAAGCAATAAAGAAAACTTGTTAAATAGCCACATCCGATCGGATTTGGCAGCAGCGTCTCCGGCTTGTCACTCTATTTTACGTTACTGTGATGGACTGCGAAGAATTTACTCGTCGCGTTCCCATTTAACCTCTCCATCAATAAACTAAAGCATGATTCTTTTCTTTATTTTCTCAGCCGACCCACCCTATTGGGATCGTCCTCAAGTGTTTCATTGATATTCCAATTATTCATCACGAGAACCAGCACGGCACTTTCCTGTCCCTCTGATCCGAATAGAGAAGAAGAGGGCTAGCGATCGTGAAGAATAGAAAAATCTCAATGATCTTTCTAACCACTTTATTTGAAGTGCCCATCTTCCTTCAAGCTATTTATTTGAACCAAATTAACAACAAGAAATACATCAATAATAAAGTAGTACTAGTCGTAGTTGTGACTGCGGTGGTACCTTTTTTTCCCGCTGTCCACACTTAAAAAAGGAGATTTGCTTTGCTAATGTTTTTTTTTTTTTTTTTTTTGATTTGGATGCGTCTTCTCTTTTACTTTTTTGAAAGCCTTACTTTTGCTGCTCCGAAGGACGGGTGGCGGCTGACTGTAAAGCGTAGCACTTAAAATAAAAAAGAGAAAGAGAAAGAGAGCGATACCTACAGAGGCACGTAGCGATAGCCGTAACGTTTATGTCCTCTTCCTAAGATTTCTTTCGTTCAGTCAGAGTTCGGCAAATCTCCACATCGCACTGAATAGCACATAAATCTGCACCGGATCGATGGGGTCTACTTTTCCCTGTTTTTTTGTTTACATCCGTCACCATCATAGAATTTTCTTGCACCGAAAGCCTCCTTCCGTGGAAAGCATGACAGACTTCTTCCGTGATCGCCATTGTAGTGATGAGTAGTTTGGCACACCGCACCAGAGACCGAAAAGACTTTCGCGTCGGGGGGTGAGGAGCCCGGAAGGCACGTTACGTTATTGAGGTGCGTGAGTGAGGCAAGTGTGGGAGCGTCAACCTCACACCCCCATCTGTGAACGATGAAGGCTACTGTAGGGATTGAAGGGGAGAGGAGTTCGCAGCCGCTGTACTCAGAGTCCCTGTACCTCAAGGTCTCTTTAACCTACAAGCTTTCCGCTGCCTTGTGCTTCTCGAGGAGTCGAGCGTCCGTCCGCACCGCAGACTGGAGTTCAAACCACCAGTGGAGCTTGAGCCGGAGCTGCCCCACACCCAGTAGAGCCATCGCCTGAACGAGAGCTAGTGCAGGAGGACGACACGAGTGAGCTTGCTGCAGTTTCTGCCGCCTTTACAGTTCTCACCCAAATACCCCAGCGGACAAGCTGATGAAGGTGGAGGACGAGTCTGTTAATACGTACAGGTATTAATACGTATGATAGGGTGATCTGCATCGTTTTATTAGTGCGGAGAACCCGAAAGCGTCGGGCCGAGTACAATTTGGACGCTTCAGAACCGTCGAGTGTACCGCACCCGTGGCGCACGCTATTCATACTAAGTTCTGAAGCGCTTATTTCGTTGCACCATTACGTGCCCTGTTTTCTTTTCCTTTTATTTTTTTATATACTTTTTTGCGTTGAATACTTATCTACAGAATCTTCATTGTCTTTGTCATATTATACGATATGTCCTACATTACCCTCATGCTTCATTGCTCTCCTACGAGGGTGATGGAAAACTTTATAGCCAAGGAAAACAAAGGGTGTGCGCATGGATCAAATGTGAATTCTTTCTCTTTGCCATGAGAGATAAACATTGCACACGGTACTTCCACCGCTGTGAGACACCCCGTACGTCTGTCTGAGGGGAGAAGTCCCCTCATCATTGGTGTATTTCTGTGTCATTCGCTTCTTCTGACATCCTACTGAATTCTCTTCGTCGTTGGTTTTTCTCTTTGTTTATTTATTTATTTTTAACAGATTATTCTATTCTTCGATCTTCTCGTTCATAAAATTCTATCTCTCATGGCGTCTAAGCTCAGCACGACTGTTCTGACCCTTCAGAACGGCATAAAAATGCCGCAGTTTGGTCTTGGTGTTTGGCAGTCCCCCGTAGGAGAGCCGACGTCGACCGCCGTTGCCGCTGCATTGAAATGCGGCTACCGCCACATCGATACCGCTGCCATTTACAAAAATGAGGAAAGCGTTGGGGAGGGCATCCGGGCCTCTGGCGTCCCACGGG